>OX030950.1:136089118-136109118 GCA_943735915.1 Pherbina coryleti
GTTTTTCCTACTCTTTTGCTAGTCGCAAAATTTCAAAAAGTAAAGAAGTAAACAAAAAAGCGCAACAACAAAATCTTTGCAGAATCAATGCAGTCAAATTTTTGAAATTTTGCGACTAGCAAAAGAGTAGAAAAACATGGCTTTGACAAAGTATAGCGCTTCTATAATTCCTCTTTGGTTTTATTGATCTTGCGCCTATTAGCTTGTCAAAGTTAGTGGACTGCTAGAACCACTGAGACTACTGATGAGTCGGAGTAGCGTCCGACGAAACCATGGTCTAGTCAGCTTGGTTTAAGTTCTGCAAAGAACTTTGTTGTTGTAGCAACCTGTTGCTTCATGAATTATTTGGCATTAAGCTCACAATATAATTCTTAAAAAATATGTTTTTTAAGAATTATAAAAGAAGTAAACTTATTAAAAAATGCCACAATTTTATAACTCAAAATATAACCGTTAGAACGATTTTGATGAAATAAAGAATGACAATACTCCTGACCAAGCAATAGCAGGAATATTTTGTTTGCTTGTGTGTGAGAGCGTGTGGTTTTCCTCTAGTTGCTGTTTTGCTTGTTGATTTGTTTTTATATGCAATAATAAATTTCAGACTAAACAGCTGGAGCAATTTTGTTGGCATTTAGTATAAAGATTCTCCTGACTCAAGATTAAAAGATAGGCTATGAGAAGTTTTTAAAACTTTCGATAGAGGGCGCTTCAAGTTATCTATATATATAAAAAAGGAGCTTATGTTTGTAAGACAGCAATAGACTCCTAAACTACTCATCCGATTAGCATGAACATTTGTGTATAGAAGTTTTTTGGTACGGTGCGTGTTTGTGGGCTATCAATTTTGATTCATCTTAAACACCAGAGGGCGCTGTAGTACAAATTTTTTACAAAACTGCCTAAAACTCATAAACTACTAATGCGATTAGAATGAAAAGTGTAGAATGAACAGTAGTTTTCATGTACGTTGAGTATTCTGCTGCTATCTCTTTTGACCTATCTTGAACACCAGAGGGCGCTATAGTACAATTTTTTTGCAAAATCACCTAAAACTCCCAAACCGCTCATGCGATTAGAATAAAAATTGGTATAAAGTAGTTCTCAGGTACGACGAGTTTTTTGACAGTATCTTCTTTTAACCACCTGGGACACCAGATGGTGCTGTAGTACACATTTTTTGTAAAATCGTATATTTTTAGTTGTTTTCTTAGGTTACATATGCAAATATTTACAAAATATAAAATATTTCTTAAATTTAGTAAAATTAAAAAATTTTCGTTATTTCATGACTTAACAATGACTTAAAAATGACATCAACAACATGAACTTAAAGCTTCGTCAAATTGCTATGAAAATCTTACTGCAAAAATACCGTTATATGAGGATATATATTTTAAATATTGTTTTCAAAAAAGCTCTGAAATTTTTGAGTTTTCTTCAAAAAAAGGCTCAAAATTTGTTTTTGTTGTTTTTGTTTAACCCTGCAGTAGTCGCGCGGATTACATATGTAATCCAGTCATGCAAAATTATGAATTTCACAATTGTCTGCAATCGATATTCATTAATTTTACGTACTATAAGAATTAAGTTTATGTTGTTTTTTTAAATAAATATAATATAAAATAAAGTAATAATAAAAATTAAAACAAATAATTAAGCATTTTCAAACTTCCATCTCTTATTTTAAACTTTAAAAAACGGATTACATATGTAATCCGCGCGACCACTCTCGTCACATTTAGGTACGCGACTACTGCAGGGTTAAACTCTATTTAAAAGTTATAACATTTATAAGCAAAAATTGTTTCAATTTTACGCCAAAGTTAAAAACCGTTTTTTTGATTAAAAAAACAATGCCTACCCTTGATTTTTTCGAACAAAATTTTTTTTCCAATATTATGTTGTTATATTTTTGAAAAAATATAAAAGCTAAAATATTAATATTTTAGAAAAAAATTATCTTAGTATCTCTTACTAATCAAAAGTTATAGCCAATAATCTATATACCAAAAGCAAAACGCTGTCTGTGTGATGGCTGGAAACTTCAAAATTACTGAGCCGATAGAGCTGAAATTTTGGCAGTATATTTTTCTCAAGTACGAGATGGTTTAAATTTCTGTCACACCCCCTTTTACCGCCCACAAATCAATAAAAATGCTATATTTCCTACGGTTTTCGTCGATTGGGCTACATTTTGATAATTTAGTTTGTATGCTCACTGTCGGCAGCTGTACTAAAACTGGGCAATGTCCATCTACTAGAAAACTGGGATGGCCATTATATAAGGGGGTGTGGCTCTGCCCGTACAATTAAAATTTGTATTATCGAATAGCATTGAAAGTAAAAGTAGCAGTATTTATATACAAACTCAAAATGGAGTTACTATTTGGTGATCTCCTGCTACTGGGAAACTGTAACGGGCAGTGGAAAATGACAACGGTGTTAAACTAGGGGTCTAAGAAAAGTTTCGAATTTAATTATTATGTTGCGATATAATTGCTAGGTGCAGCAACGCGCGCCGGGAAAAAGCTTGTAATATATAAATATGACTCCATAGTGCCTGATCGACTGGACCGATTTTAAAGAAACTTTGTATTAAAAACGAAACCAAATGAAGCTGAACCGAAGATAAACGAACAAACACGGAGATGAACGAAGGCAAACGATGATGAACCGAAAGCTAAATCCTAAAAACGAAGCCAAACTTAACCAAAAATTAAATTCGCTGTAACTTTTTTCCCTACGAATGAAATCAAAAAGTTTCTTCACAAAAGTTTAATGATTTTTTACGAACTTTTATTTTCTTAAAAACAAAAATGGAAGTTTTGGGGTTACTGAGGAAATAAGACGAAAAGTTGAAATATCTGGTCAAAGATGGAATCGGAGGTAAAATGTTGTTAAAACGAATTATAGTCCTTGTTGAGATCTATCCAACGACATACTTTTTTTTACGATCGAATAAAAACTGATGAAGTTATTCAAAAAAGACCATTTGGGGCAGATTTCGGGTTCACCTAAAAAAAAAATTTGTATGCTACTAAAATCCTCTTAACATAAGCTTTCAAATGAGGGGCGGTCTTTTGATATTTTTTTTGGTGACCCACCTTAATGTACATCGATAACTCCTACAGCACTTGCCCGATTTCCGTAAGTTTTTGTCAACAGATATATATCATGAACGTGGAGGTCCTTTTTTAAAAAAGTGGGCGATATTCGACAAAGGGGCGTGTCAATTTAAGAAAAACACTGTATTTCAGTTAATATTGACACTACGGTACTGAAATTTAGAATAAAAATACTGGGGTAGGCACAATTATTACAAATTATGGTCAATAAAGTGGGCGTTATTTGACTAAGGGGTGTGGTCATATTAAAATAACACTGTATCTCAAATAGTATTGGCACTAGGGTACTGAAATTTAGTACAGGGGTAGGCATAGTTCTTACAAATGACAGGCAATAAGGTGGGCGTTATTTGACAAAGGGTTGTGGCAATATTGGAAAATCACTGTATCTCGAATAGTATTGACACTAGGGTACTGAAATTTAGTACAGGTTTAGACACAATTTTTAAAAATTACTGTAAAGAAGGTGGGCGTTATTCGACAAAGGGGTGTGACAATATAAGAAACACACTATGTATCGAATAATATTGACACTATGGTGCTGAAATTTAGTGCATGGGTAGGCATAGTTATTACAAATTACATTCAATAAAATGGGCGTTATTTGACAAAGGGGTGTGGGAATATTAGAAACTCACTGTATCTCGAAAAGTATTGACACTAGGGTACTGAAATTTAGTACAGGGGTAGACACAATTTTTAAAAATTACTGTAAAGAAAGTTTACGTTATTCGACAAAGGGGTGCGGCAATATTAGAAACACACTATATATCGAATAATATTGCCACTAAGGTGCTGAAATTTAGTACATGGGTAGGCACAGTTACTAAAAATGTGAGCAAAAAGTGGGCGTTATTTGACAAAGGGGTGGGGCAATATTATAAAAATACTAGATCTCAGTCAATATTGACACTAGGGTACTAATATTTGGTATGCAGGTAGGTGGGTAGGTAGAATCATTAAAAAAGTGAGCGGGATTGTACATAGGGTGTGGCACTATAAGGAAAGCAGTATATATCTGTTAATATTGATATTTATGAACTGAACTTTGGCACAGGGCTACGTAGAATCATTAAAAAATACGGTAAATAAAGTGGGCAGGATTAGAGAAAGGGCGTGGCACTTTAATCAAAATTTTAAAGAGATAGAAATGGAAAATACCCAACAAACTTCCAGGAATTAAAACACATTTCTTAAGAACAAAGTTTCATGTTTGAAATTTTCCTCAAGAATACTATGACATAAATATTCTCTAAAAAGGAAGAAAAAAAAACTTTTTAACAAAAAAAAAAAAAAAACCGACTTCAAAATCACTACAAAGTAAAAAATCATTTTAAATAACTTTTCCCATTAATTTCGTGGAGAAACTTTAAAAGTTATTTATATGTATTATAATATTGGAAATCTTATCATTTTCATTTATTATATTTTGTTTTATTATCATCAATATATTAATTGCTTTATGAACATAAAAGCTTTGAAGTCGGCGCTAATCTTACATACACAGTCATGATCTTTTACCATCCCTGCACTATTTTAAACTTTTTTACTTGATGCTATGCTGCCTTAGTGACACTGTAGTAATTTTACTAAAAAAAGCTTTGTATACATAAACGTTGTCACTATACTGGTTTGGGTGAGCTTGTAAAGCTCATATTGAATATGACATAGTGTGTAACAGCTGCACAAATAATGCATGGAACACATTGGCTACATTCAGCGTACTCAACAATTGCCAACTGAAAGAAAAAAAATCGCTAAAAAGCTTTTATATTCATAAAGTTAGTAATATTTGTATGATAATAAAACAAATTAGAAAAAATTAAAATAAAAAGATTTCGACTTAGTAAAATAAGCGCCGACTTCAAAGCTCTTATGTACATAATGCAATTAATATATTGATGATAATAAAACAAATTAGAAAAAATGGCAAATGATAAGATTTCTAATATTATAATACATACAAAGCGCTTTTAAAGTTTCTCCAAGAAATTAATGGGAAAAGTTATTTAAAATTATTTTTTATTTGTAGTGATTTTGAAGTCGGTTTTTTTTTTTTTTGTTAAAAAGTTTTTATTCATTAATGATAATGAATCGATGAAAAAACTCGGCATAATTTCTTTGAAATTTCGTCAAAAAAACTCGATAACCGCGGCACCCATATGCGATGAACAGCACTTTTTGAAATGTATATAAGAGTGGGTCGAATAAATTTGTGTATATAATGTGGGTCGAGTTTGAAATGCCCGCCCCTAATATGAAAGCTTACCTCGAGAGTGTTTCATTGTAAAAACCATGTAAAAACCGCCAAAATCGATTTTTAACCATAACTTTGTATTTTTTTGTCCAATCTTCAAATGCAATATATCGTTAAAAAGGTATTGTTGAGTACTACAATTCTTCTATAGGTGCCATCGAACTACAACATCAAATTCGTTTGGTGATATCAGTTACTCAAATTTCTACCCCCCCTAAATTAAAAAAAATTTTATACGAAAATTAAGTTCACAAAAAACTTTTAAAGTTTGGCCTTGAAAGTATTTACTTAAGATAACCATTCTAGACTTCTTTCTTTGGGGGTACTTGAAGTCGCGGATTTATGCCACCAAGCCTCAGGCAATCGCAGACCTTAAGGAGAATATTCGACAGGAGTGCCAACAGTAATCACCGGAAATCTAGCGGAAATGCATGGAAAATGCGACAAAATGGCCACAAATGTGTATCAACTCTGGCGACAGTTACTTGACGGATATCATCCTCGCCACTTAACAGAAAAAATTGTAAGGGACTAAATAAAGATTTCCATCAAAATCATTGTTGTTTTTTTTTAGTTAGTAAAAAAGTTACTCAAAAACAAAATTGTATGATTAACTTTGCGCCACCTGTATTGGATATACTGATATTGGCAATACTTTCAAATGAAAGTATTATATCACGAAATGATGACCGATTTTATTCAATATTTTCAAATTCATTGAAAGTGTCTACTATTGATGGCTACTAAACAAATACTGAACAACGTAGCGTCATCAAACTTCAAATTTAAGCTTTACTTGGCTTACTTGGTTACTTGAATTGCTACTTTCTACCATATTGATTATTTTCAAACAAAAACCGTCATCTATACGTCAGGTCGGGTACATCTGGGCTTACGCGCGTATGTTTCCTTAATTCTTGAATTCACTGTACAACAATTTGGACTTTTTTAAAAACGCCGCCCATTTTCTCAATGGTTTCTCATATTTTTGTGTAGATCAGATCAGATAACACCTATTTCCTCTGACCACTCCTTAGGGGGGCTCCCTTACAAATTTTATGGTTTTTGTTTATTTATTCCATACACCTGAGCATATGACCTTTAAAAGAGTGCCGGAGAGGGTTAATATGTATCACCGACCCCCATTATTTTTGCAAAATGAACATTTTTGGCTTTGACACCTATTTCCTCCGACCACTCCTTAGGGGGCTCCCATACAAATTTTATGGTTTTTGTTTATATATTCCATACACCTGAGCATATGACCTTTAAGAGACTGCCGGAGAGGGTTAATATGTATGACCGACCCCCATTACTTTTGCAAAAGGAACATTTTTGCCTTTGACACCTATTCCCTCCGACCACTCCTTAGGGGGGCTCCCATACAAATTTTATGGTTTTGTCGATAAAACCGGAAACTGTCGATAAATAGGTAGCAAGTTTAAGCTAACAAAAACATCAAATGTTGGCTTTATATTTCATGTAATTGTGTAAAATTTATATAAGTTAGAGAGTTCAAGCATGAATTTTTCTCCCAGTAAGGATCAAGCAGACCAACAAGTGCTAAAATCAACATTGTACGATCAGTACTTTAGGCCCACCAAAGGCTCAAAAAGTTATATAAATACCGACACCTGATCACTATCAACCACCCTACTTACCTCCGAAAATGACGTATTCTACGTCAAAAACTAACACACATACACTTTCTTCTATTAAAACAAAGAAAGAGAAAGGGAGAGCATAAATAAACGTGTGAGACTTGCAAAACGTGCGCAAATATATGCGCAAAGCTGGCGTGATCTTGCTCAGAGTCGTGTAGCGGATCACATAATGCAAGCAACAGAAGGCAAATCGCTGGGCAAATATGTGGAAAGTTTCTGGAGGAAGGCAACAATAAAGCTGTACCGTACGGGACTTTGTTTACGGGAAAATAAGCCCAGAACTTTCCATTGTGGTACCTTGTTTGTCACAAATAACAAGACGACGAAGATATAAATAGGCCGCAATCGATACAGAGGAGAGAGAATGTATTGTACATTTAAAGTGCGCAGTGTGCTAAAAGAAAAGTGAAATTCAAGACAAGGTAATTAAAGTAAATTATAAGGCAGTGAAGTGCAGCAGTTTGATCCGGGAGTATTCAAGGAAATTACGACGACCAAGGTAGAGCAATCGCGGAAAGTTGCAAAGGCAAAGGAGTACTTAAGTGAGTGAGATTTTTTTGTTAAAAGCAGAGTCGTTGGCCCACCTGCAAAGAAAACGGTAAACATTTCGGTGGCTTGTAGGCCCACCTGCAATCAAACAACAAAAAGATGCGTCGGTGGCTTGTAGGCCCGCCTGAAGTAGCAGTAGACAGAGTCGGTGGCTTGTAGGCCCACCTGTCTTCATACTTTTTTTTTTTAGCAGCGTCCGTGGCTTGTAAGCCCGCCTGCTCAAACCAGAACATTTTCCGTGGCTTGTAAGCCCGCGTGTTCACATTTTTTTCATCGAGTAACAGTGCCGCGGCTTGTAGGCCCGCCTGTTAAGCCGAATCAAGAGAGAAGTGACAGACCCGGAGAAATAAGACCCATTAAAGCAATACACATAAATATATAAATACATATATCTTTTCAAATTGTATAAAAGATAAAGGCCTCATTTAATAAAAAGAAAAGATTTATAAAGAAAAAAAAAACATTGAGTAATTTCTTGTAAAGAACTGTGGAGACCCGCTGAGCTTACCCCAGCAAAAACAAAAGAACCAGCGGAGGTTCGTTACACAGTTTAACACTCGAAACCCAACCCTTATGGTTCACCCCAGATCATATAAAGCCGTTTTTTCTTATAAAAGCTTTGTTTAAACAAAAAGAAGTAATCGTTTTGATGCGTGGCAATGCAGGAAATGAATTTTCAGCGAGATTCTAAAATTTAAAGGGTGGAAAGCGGTAAGAATTCTTTCAATGTGAAAGCGCTAATTGTCGGATATATGAATACCGAAAACATTCTCAATTATCGCTTTGATTCACTTTCCTTCCATTCCTTCCACACAAATCGCGAATCACTTCTTGATTAAAAATTGATCTCGCGCCGAGAGATCATGAGCAGCGTGTGTTTTCAACACACATACATAGGTTTCATTGGTTGAAAATTCGAAGTTTTTAGATAGGCGTAAAGAACATTTATTTAGAAACATTCGTGGTATGGAGATCAAAAATAAGAGTACAACAAGCAATTAGTATGTAATAGAGAGAGTTCTCTAAAATTGAAGTTCGTTATAGGTTTTTTCGTAATTTTGCAGAACATTAAATTTCTTCTTTTTTTTTAACTCTAGGAGTATCATAGGCCCAAAATGTGTTCTATATGTGCGTTGGAATAGTGAAAATATTTGCAATATTTACTTAATACACTCATTACAAACATGGAATAAATATGAAAAACTTGGTATTAATACTTTTGTGCTGATGTTGGGAACACAGAAGTTTGGTTACTTTGGGTTGATTTGTAATTTAACCCAGTATATTACATACACCACAAAAGATTGTCAAATAACAAAATGGCTGAAATTTTGGTGAGTACCTGTCAAAAGATGCACAACTAAAGATGCGCGGGCCAATGCTTAAAAAAAACAAACAAAACGTTGCTCATCGTTGCTTTTGACAAAAAATCAAACAAAAAAAAAACAATTACAAGACTTATTTTTTATTACAATAATAATGCTTGCATAAAAAATTACTCGACACACAAGTAACGGGACAATCAGCTTCAGCATCGACATCATCGAGTGTGCGTTTTTTATTTTGCATGCATTTGTTTTTGTAAAGTTCGCTGGAAAATGTGCTGAACACTGAACGAGTGCGGTTTGTGTTGTGGTTTTTTGCAGGTGTTCCTTGTTGTTGGCTCACCGCAAAGACGAAATTAAGATAGAAAAAAATTTGTATGAAGATCCACGTGGGCTATACCGGCAACTACGTGGGCATGTTTGTTCAACAGAATTCAACGTAGCGCCAAAAGTTGCTGAGTTATTCCATGCAACGTTTTTTCATTGTTATTGTACTGCATTAAGCGGTTGCCTCTGCGTAGCCAAAATATTTTTCTTCCCTTCCCTTTTCTTCCAATAATAATGCATTTTTGTTGCATACGTTGCTTCTTCTGATTTGATGAAGTCATAGACAATTTTTTTTATTTTTAACGTAAGGCTAAGTATAAAACCGTTCATTTGGTTTTTATGACATTTACCGTAGCACATGTACTCGCCGAGTAATAATTCCATGCAACGCCGTTCCATGATTGATACATTTTCAATCTAGGAGCAACTTTCGCCGCGGTGTCATCATGTAATGAATTTTGCTTTCATTTTTGTCTTGTAAGCTAAGAGGGCTTTTTGGAAACCTGTGGAGTAAAACGTTTCATTGTCACGTCAAAAAAATCACTTTTTTGCATGTTTTTCTTTTAAAGTTTTCCTCATCTGACTTTCATCAACTGAAGATATAGTCAACTTTAGTGCATACTCTTGGCCATTTTTGCATGTAGTTATCAAAGTTTAAAGAAATTTTTTGAATTTAAATACGTTAAATCGTACATTTTTAGACCGGAAACGCAAGATTTTATTATTATTATTATTATCATTACTGTTTATTATTCTATTTTGTTAAATGTCTAAACAAAGCTTTGTGCTGATAACTCAATTCTAACTTTCTGAGTAGACATAGACATAAACTGGTGTTACAAAGGGTGGTTAAGACCTACAAATAGTTAAGATATAAAGATAATACATTAATTCATTACATTATTTTTCTCCTTCAAAATTATATATTTATATTCAAATTATTATATTCAAAATAAAAAAAAAAACAAATTGGTCATTTCAGTATTTAACAGGTATATTTTTCACTTAAACACCGTTTATTTATTTGTAAGACGTTTAGAATAATAACCGGATAGAATTTTTTCAACACATTTTAATGAAGCTACCAGGCAATAGCAAATAAAAATAAATATTTCAAAAACATAAAAGAAAAAAAAAAGAATTATAGAAACGATCCGGTTCAACATAATCCGCATAAAAATATTTAATGCTCAAAGGATTACTTTTAGAGCATCGTAAGAGTTGAGAAAAAAATAAATTTTTTGCAACATCACAATTTTGTTGAAGCTGCTGTGCATATTCTCGAAATACACAACAAAGAAGAGAAAAACCAAATAAAAAAAAAAGAAATTAGAATATAGTTAAGCCATGCTTAGCAGCAGCAAAAAGAAAACATTTCACGGTCAAAGGATTTCACAAGTTCGTAGACCGTGTTGGCGTTGTTGCTACACAGAAAATAAAAGAATTGATTTATTACCTAAACTAGTTTAGCTAATGTGAAAGTTTCTATTTCACCTAATCTTTTCAACAACTTTTCTACTTACACAGTTAATTTAACAATCATGCATTAGGTAATTCACCTAATTAAAATTAGTTAATTCAACTAAAATTTTGCTTATTAAATCATCTAATTCTTCTAGTTATTTTACCTAATGCAAGTTGTCGATTTGTTCGTACACTAGGGAAATAACGCATATTAGCATTATCCACGCCTCAGTATAAATTTTATATAAATATTTACGTGGATAAATCAAATGCTTTCCTTACAACTTGTTTTTTCCCCGTATTTGAATTTTATAGGAGCACAGCGCACAGTGTGCGAAATTCATGATCTAGGACGTCAAAACCTCAAAAAAAAATTTGCCGCTTTCAATTGAATTTTAAGTAGAAATGTTAGAAAACATTCCAGACAGCATGCTTAAGCAGTCAAAGCAAAGAAAAAAATTGCGCTGACTGAGTAACGGCACTTCTAGTCTCAGAGTTTTTTTCAGTTTGAGTTCGAAGTACACGTGTTTGTAGCTCACATATAAACATTAGTGACGATAACTTTTTTTGTATTTAATATTTTCAATTGAAATTTGTTGTGTTGAGAAGGTGGGTGTCTATTTTAATATAAATTCGTGTTTTTTTAAACTTAAAATTGTTTCTAACTTACTGTTAAAAGAAATTAGGAATACGATTTTAATTTGATTTTTGGAAGAAAACTTGCAAATTATTTGGATAAGAACATTTTGTGCGGGTAAGTGCGGGAATTCATATTATCAAGTTCAGATTCATTGGTTTGTTCTCTTTAAGAAACCGTAATAAGTAGCTGCAGAGAGTTGCCTACGCTCCATTTATACATAGATTTCACAATGTGTTGCCAGTTGTCATATCAGCAAATTTTTGGTGCTTGGGTGCAAGCCAAAGGGCAAAACAAGTGTAGTCACGTTTTTGACTTTATTGCGGGAAATATAAGTACTGGATCAAGCAAAACTTTCGACGATTCGCTGTTACAAAATTTCGTTAGAAGGATTTGTAATGAATTCAATGATAGATGGAAAAAATCATATAGGACAAATCGAGTATTTTTAAAGAACAACGCCGCTTGGTTAACTAAAAATATTGATTTAACGACGTTCGTATGCCAACGAAACAAATCCATGCCAGTTAAAACAGGTGGAAGGCCACAGAAAGATTTTAAAGATTGCTCCGATAGAACTAAAGAAAAAAAGGCAAAGGAATTATTGACAGCTACTGACGAGAATATGTTGTTCAAAGCGGCTGAAATGAAATTGCGTTCACATGGTAAGCGAGTTTCAGCTACAATAGTTAAAGAATTGTTTGTATCATCACCTCAAAGAGGTTCCCAAATAAAAAGAAGAAGAAAATCTGCAGAACAGTCTTTAAGTCTTTCTCCTGAACAGTCACTTGCTATGATAGTAGATTTGGGATTATCAACACATCAATACAAACTTCTTAGACAATATGCAATGTCAATTAATTCAAAAATATTTCCATCTTATGATCCGGTTAGGATTTCGAAGCGTTCTTGTTATCCTGATGGAATTATTGTGACTGAATCATATGCTGAAGTAAGACTGCAATCACTTATAGACCACACTATTTCAAGACTATGTATGACATTAGAAGAGGTATTTGAACGAATTCCGGAATACTTATATGATGTTCAAATAATTATAAAATGGGGTTGTGACGGTGCCCAACATAACAAATACAAGCAAAAATTCAAAGAAGAAACTGCTTCGGACGGAAATTTGTTCAGTATATCCATGGTTCCTATTGAAATCATTGCTTTTAAAAGATATAGCAAGCAAAAGGTTATAATTTGGAAAAATACTGCCCCCTCTTCTACTAGATACTGTCGGCCTATCAAGTTTGTCTTTGCTAAAGAGACTCGAGAATTCATTAGAGACGAAGTAAGTAAAATTGAATTACAAATATCGGCTATTATTCCTACAACTGTCACAATAGGAGAGAAAGACTTTAATGTAAAACCCACGCTAGTTTTGTGTATGATTGATGGAAAGGTTTGCAGTGCTTTGTCCGAATATTCATCTTCACAAGTATGCTACATTTGTGGAGCCAAACCAAGTTCAATGAATGATCCTATTGCTATTACAAATAAACCTGTTTTTTAAACAAATATTGATTAAATTAAAAGCAATGTAAATATGTAAATATAAAGATTGTATTGAGTACCCATAAGGTCATTTACTTCAATATTACTAGTTCTAGTGTATAGTATTCATTGTGCTATTATTAAATATGTATATATTATTGTTAAATTGGGGACAAATAAATGAATTATGAAAAAAAATTACAAATAAACCTATTGATGAAAAAATGTTGTCGTTGGGCATTTCGCCACTACATGCTAGGATCCGCAGCATGGAGTGCCTGTTACACATTGCATACAAAATTAATATTAAACAATGGCAAGCTAAAGGGGATAAAAACAAAGAAGAAGTGTTAAACCGAAAAAATGAGATACAACAGAAGTTTAAAAATGAAATGGGACTGTTGGTGGATATGCCAAATCAAACATCTGGAAACACCAATGATGGCAACACAGCTAGGCGTTTTTTTCGAAATGCAGAAAAGAGTGCCGAAATAACAGGAATTGACAAGGATCTTATACATCGATTCCAAGTAATACTGGAGTGTTTGGCCTCTGGATATGAAATTAACTCTACAGAATTTGATAAGTTTGCAATACAGACTCGGAATTTATATCTAGAAAAATACCATTGGTATTATATGCCTGTAACCGTGCATAAAATCTTATTTCACGGAAAAGATATAATAGAGAACTGTATATTACCAATTGGGCAGTTATCAGAAGAGGCACAAGAAGCCAGAAATAAAGACACCAGGAATTATAGACAAAGATTTACCAGAAAAACATCAAGAGTGGATTCAAATGCTGACTTGCTGCACAGATTATTGATTTCATCTGATCCTTTGATGTGCAGTTTACGAATGCCGCCTAAAACCCAACGTGGAGATATACTACCAGAAGTTTTAACCTTATTACAAAACCCCGATATAATCATTGAAGACCCTGAACTTTAATATACATAATATTGCTATACAAAAATTATGAATTTTAACTTTAATTTGTTTTCCTTATATTTTTTAATTTAATTACCATATGTATTGAATAACATAATCTTAAATTTACTTTGCAAATATTAATATGGATTAGATATTTAATTTAATAAATTTTAAGCTTTCATTACAATAACGAGAAATAATACCATTGTTTTCCTTCTTTTATTAGGACGTAGATGCTTACAGCTAAACAACGTTAATAAGGTGGGCGTGGCACCTACTCGATTTCACCCATTTTTTTTCAGAAGTTTAGATTTGTCGAGAAAACCACTCATACCAAAATTTATATTTCTATCTGCATTGGTTATAAAGATACAGACTTTCGACGTCCTAAATCTTGAATTTCGCACACTGTGCAGCGCTCTCCTATAAAAAACATAAATAAAAACAAAGTGAGAAAATTTTACAAAAAGTAAAGCCTCATTGCGAGATTTGAACTCGGGCCGCTTGCGTTATAGTCAAACGCTTTACCGCTGTGCTGTTACGCCGTTTGATAACTTGTGAACAAAATGTATATAAAAATATGAGGTCCACAACTCTGAAATTATGGGCATCTACAGCAATTTGATTAATTGGTATGTAGCGTAAATTCTTCAATTGGAAATTTAGCTCAATAGATAAGGCGTTGGTTGTTGAAATCTTGAGATCACAGGTTCGATTCTCAGCGGTGGCAAAGAAATTTTTCAGTCATTTATACAATGTATATATCTCTCTCATACTATCTACTATAAAACAAATCTTTCTTCTCTATCATGTGACGAAATGAAGTAAAGTCACCTAAGGAAAGTTTCACTTCAAAATAGAAATTGCAAAACAAAAAACATATTTTTTGCACGGCATTCCCACTCTTAAGTGGGAATGCCATCTAAATAATTAGATGATTTTTCTACACTTAGTAGGTGGCTTGCCTAATCTGAAGTGGTCATAGTTTAAAAAAAATTAGCTAATTCTTCTAATAAATTATGTGTCTTATCTATTTTATGGTTGAAGGTACACCTAAATATTTAGGTTTTTTTAGCTACTCTCGCAGTCAAACTACCCAATATAATTGCATATAATTAACATTTAGAAATTGGTAGCGCACCTAATCAAATTCGTTGACTGAAAATCACCGGATTACTTTAGCTGAATTGACTACATTTTTAGGTAAAAGTTCTACTCTTTTTTTTCTGTGTACCAACGTCATTTTATGGCAGAGAATATTGAGGTAAAGTTAAATATAATAGCTGCAAATAGCTTATGTTTATTTTCTTTTCTAAGAATTTTGTTGCATCGCACAGCGTTGGTGCAATGTTTTATTTATGCATGACTAAAACTATGCAACGTTTCCTGCTGCAATTTTAAAATAATGAAATGCTTCTTCGACTGCATATCATCAGCAAGAATTACGGGTTGATGGAGAATTATTTTTATTAATTTTGAACTCTTATTTTTATGTATTTTACTATTTTGATTTTCATTTCTTTTATGTACTTATTTGGATATTAATTCGACTTAAAGCAGAGCTAGAAAGTGAATATAAAGAGAACAATATAGGTATGAATTACTTTCAGAAGGATCTAAAAAGTACAAATAAGCACTTTAAAAAGTATTTGGCTGAAAGAATTTAGAAAATAAATATCAAATCAGTCGTTCTCTCATTTCCTAGAAAAGGCAATGAGAAATACAAATATTATTTTTAACTCTGAGCTTGCCAATATTCAGAACAAGAAAAACACATTAGTTGGACAAATATATGTAAAATCTACTGTAAAATGCACTGACAGGAAACAGCAACAACTGGAAGATAATCAGCTTTTCAAGGAAGCTGAAGGGATATTGTATGCGTCGGAATTGCTGGAAATATTATAATAGTTTTATCGTCCTAAAACGTTAAACGCAATTTTCTCGAAACTACATTTTCAAAAACAGCTGCCACTACATCTCAAAAATTAATTGACCGATCGGGCTGAAATTTTGAGGAGTTTAAGTTATGTTAACTCATAAAATAGTTCTAAAATATTGCACATTTTGCATAAATACACAATTTTAATGGGGCAATAACTGTCGAAAAAATAGGCGAAAATACGAATGTTTTATTAAAAAGTGTACCAAATTTTTTATTTCGTACTTTTTTTCAATTTTATAGGTTTAATCTATGCCTAAACTCATCAGTAATCGAAATATTTTTGTTTTTTTTTATTCCAGACCAATAGAAAAAGCTGGGCGATGGCAGCCGTTTTACGACTTAGAAAAAACAGCCTTCGTGGAGGGACTGTTCAGCCACCATTTTGTATTAAAAAAAATTGTTTTTATTACCAGACACATGTCATTAAAGTATCTCAAAAGTGTAAAATGAATTAATTATTTTATCACCCTCAAAAAAATTCACGAAAAATTACTGTTTTCGAGCATTAACATGTATTTATTTCTCCCCTGAAACACTATTCTACATATGTAAATAGTTAATTTTTCTACGATGAAGATTAAGGGCTGTATTATACCACAAATAGATTGAACGTCTTGAACGTCTTGAATTCTGTAAGACGTAATTCTACGTCAAAAAGTAATATATCGCGGAAACTCTGGGCGACATAATTTTCATTATTTCTACAAACAAAATTTTCATCATCTTATCTATAACTTCGCAGAACATCATAATTTAATTTAAAAAAAAAAACAGCCCTTCTCTTAAATATCGCCTATGAATCTTTTCCGCTTAAATATTAAAAAAAAATTAGTAAATCAATACAGCGTTAAAGATATAATATATTTCCAGCTTTAATTATAGCACGAAATCGGAAAATTTCAGAAAAAAAAGATCACATAGTTTCAGGCAGCACATAGGAAACTGACTTTCTTTGTAGAAAATTGTTTTGGTTTTTTGACGTGACGAAGTTACGTTTTACCGCGCAGGTTTCCAAAAAAGTTGAAAAAGCATTTCTTCGAAATTCATCGGCGTTGCATTGAATTGTTACTCGCTGAATATTAGAGCTATGACTAAAAAAATGGAGCGACCGTAAAGCTTACTTCTTTGACTTCGATTTAAAAACAAAATTCAAAACGTCATCGGGACGCTGTGGGAGCTGTTAAGCAACGCAACTGAAAATTTGTTACATAGAACTATTACTCGCTAAGTATTGGTGCTAGGATTTAAAATACGATACACCAATAAAGGCCTGTTCTAAGTCCTAACAACAAAATTAGACAAAAAATTTCTGATGTCATGGGGACACAGAGAGAGCCGCTCAAAGATCGACAATGCAAAATTCATGCAGCGGCGTTGCATTGACTTTTTACTAGGTAAGTATATAAGCCACTATAAAAGTTTAAAAAGGAAAATGAAGGAATTAAACTTGGCCTTACGATAAAAATAAAAAAAAATTTCTGACGTCACAATGTCGCGAATATAACTGCATATGTAACAGAAATGTAATAGCATTGTATGGAATTATTACTCACTCAGGAGACGTGCTACCGTAAATTTTGTTTAACGACAGCACAGATAAGTTATTAGGCCTCACAACTAAATTCCAAAAAAATTTCTTATCGTCATGATTTCAGGTTGGCAACCACATAATGCAGTAAAAATGCTACAGCCTTGAAAAACGTTGCATGGAATTTTAACTCTCTTTCTACTGGCGTAACGGTAAATTTTAAGAAACGAAAATGAAGGTGAGGACTTCGGGCATATAATAAAAATAATAAAAAAATTCACGGCGTCATGAGGCCCCTCAGGGAACCGCCTAATGTGACGCACATGACTAAGGCAAAGTAACTAAGGAAAAGCGCAGCCAATTGAGAAAAAAATAAAACAAAAAAATAAAAGCAAAAGCAACAACACCAACAACATCACCAACATCAACATCAACATCAACATCAACATCAACATCAACATCAACATCAACATCAACATCAACATCAACATCAACATCAACATCAACATCAACATCAACATCAACATCAACATCAACATCAACATCAACATCAACATCAACATCAACATCAACATCAACATCAACATCAACATCAACATCAACATCAACATCAACATCAACATCAACATCAACATCAACATCAACATCAACATCAACATCAACATCAACATCAACATCAACATCAACATCAACATCAACATCAACATCAACATCAACATCAACATCAACATCAACATCAACATCAACATCAACATCAACATCAACATCAACATCAACATCAACATCAACATCAACATCAACATCAACATCAACATCAACATCAACATCAAAATCAACATCAACATCAACATCAACATCAACATCAACATCAACATCAACATCAACATCAACATCAACATCAACATCAACATCAACATCAACATCAACACCAATATCAAAATCAACATCAACATCAACATCAACATCAACATCAACATCAACATCAACATCAACATCAACATCAACATCAACATCAACATCAACATCAACATCAACATCAACATCAACATCAACATCAACATCAACATCAACATCAACATCAACATCAACATCAACATCAACATCAACATCAACATCAACATCAACATCAACATCAACATCAACATCAACATCAACATCAACATCAACATCAACATCAACATCAACATCAACATCAACATCAACATCAACATCAACATCAACATCAACATCAACATCAACATCAACATCAACATCAACATCAACATCAACATCAACATCAACATCAACATCAACATCAACATCAACATCAACATCAACATCAACATCAACATCAACATCAACATCAACATCAACATCAACATCAACATCAACATCAACATCAACATCAACATCAACATCAACATCAACATCAACATCAACATCAACATCAACATCAACATCAACATCAACATCAACATCAACATCAACATCAACATCAACATCAACATCAACATCAACATCAACATCAACATCAACATCAACATCAACATCAACATCAACATCAACATCAACATCAACATCAACATCAACATCAACATCAACATCAACATCAACATCAACATCAACATCAACATCAACATCAACATCAACATCAACATCAACATCAACATCAACATCAACATCAACATCAACATCAACATCAACATCAACATCAACATCAACATCAACATCAACATCAACATCAACATCAACATCAACATCAACATCAACATCAACATCAACATCAACATCAACATCAACATCAACAGCAATAACAACAACAATAACAAGAAACTTCGTCAAGTCAAAACCTACGGGTGTGTCCACGGCACAGCCAACTCTTTTTTTTTATATTTCTATCTATATTTAATAATATCTTTTTTAACCTACCTATTTAGCTTTGATGACTGGATGATCCTCATCATGATACAATAAGAAGGTTTAGCAGTAGGTCTTGTCAAAGCTCTTTACCCTACCTTCGTATTGTATCATGATCCTCATATTCTTCGGATTTAGAAATGAAAAAGCATCGCATTATTGTGTCGGAAATTGAAACGAAACGATGGAAGTGCCGTGTTCCCTGAATTTTTATTAACTTACCAGCTGCTCAAAAGTTAATTTATTTTTCAGACGGTGCTGCGAGTCAATATAAAAATAAAAAACTTCGCAAATATCTGCCACCACAAAATTGATTTTGGACTTGATGCAGAATGGAATTTTTTTGCAACATCGCATGGAAAAAACGGATGTGATGGTGTTGGAGGAACAACAAAGCGTGAAGTTGATAGAGCAAGTCTGCAAAGGACAAAAATAAATCAAATTCTTACTCCTGAAGATATGTTTATTTACTGCAAGCAAAATATAAAAGGAATATCATATGTTTATGTTAAGGGAGAAGAAATTTTAGCTCGGAAAGATCAGCTACACATCACTTTTGAAAGCTGTCAACGAATTCATGGAACTCGGCAATTCCATCGTTTCGTTCCAATTTCCGACATAATAATGCGATGCTTTTCCATTTCTTAATCCAAAGAATATGAGGATCATCTAGTCATCAAAGCTAAACAGGTAGGTTAAAAAAGATATTATTTCAAATATTTTACGTGTTAACATAAATATTTTCCTTCTCAAATTCTTTCAGTTGATGTTCAATATGCTTTAATCTTTTTTATTAATGTTAAAAAATATTTATATATATGAGAAAATAAAAAAGTAAACAATAA
>OX030950.1:136111618-136114058 GCA_943735915.1 Pherbina coryleti
TTGATGTTGATGTTGATGTAGATGTAGATGTTGATGATGATGTTGATGTTGATGTTGATGTTGATGTTAATGTTAATGTTAATGTTGATGTTGATGTTGATGTTGATGTTGATGTTGATGTTGATGTTGATGTTGATGTTGATGTTGATGTTGATGTTGATGTTGATGTTGATGTTGATGTTGATGTAGATGTAGATGTTGATTTTGATGTTGATGTTGATGTTGATGTTGATGTTGATGTTGATGTTGATGTTGATGTTAATGTTAATGTTAATGTTGATGTTGATGTTGATGTAGATGTTGATGATGATGTTCATGTTGATGTTGATGTTGATGTTGATGTTGATGTTGATGTTGATGTTAATGTTGATGTTGATGTTGATGTTGATGTTGATGTTGATGTTGATGTTGATGTTGATGTTGATGTTAATATTGATGTTGATGTTGATGTTGATGTTGATGTTGATGTTGATGTTGATGTTGATGTTGATGTTGATGTTGATGTTGATGTTGATGTTGATGTTGATGTTGGTGTTGGTGTTGGTGTTGGTGTTGGTGTTGGTGTTGGTGTTGGTGTTGGTGTTGGTGTTGGTGTTGGTGTTGGTGTTGGTGTTGGTGTTGGTTTTGGTGTTGGTGTTGGTGTTGGTTTTGGTGTTGGTGTTGGTGTTGGTGTTGGTGTTGGTGTTGGTGTTGGTGTTGGTGTTGGTGTTGGTATTGGTGTTGGAGTTGTTGTTGGATTTGGAGTTGGTGCTTTTCGTTTAGCTTTTTGTTTTTGCTTCCCCATTGGTTGTGCTCTAATTTCAATTAATCCAGCAAAAGTGATGCATATGCGTCACATTAGGCGGTTCCCTGGGGGTTTTGACACGCTGTCAATTTTTTTTTTATTTTTGTCATATGCCCGAAGACCTCACCTTTGCTTTCGTTCCTTAAAATTTACCGTTGCACCAGTAGTCACAGAGTTAAAAATCCATGCAACGTTTTTTCATGGCTTTAGCATTTTTACTGCATTATGTGATTGCATCCCTGAAATCATGACAACAAAATTTTTTTTGTAATTTAGTTGTGAAGCGTAATAACACATCCCTGCTGTCGTAAAACAAAATTTACTGTAGCACTCCTCCTGAGTGAGTAATAATTCCATGCAACGATATTACATTTCTGTTACATAAGCTGCTATATTCACGACCTGACGACGCAGGAATTTTTTTTTTATTTTTGTCGTAAAGCCATGTATAAAAACTTTATTTTCCTTTTTAAACTTTTATCGTAGGTTATATACTCATTGAGTAAAAATTCAATGCAACGCCGCTGCATGAATGTTGCGTTATCGATCTTTGAGCGGCTCTCTCAGCGTCCCCATGATGTCAGAAATTTTTTGTCTAATTTTGTTGTGAGGGCTTCCAGTAGGCCTTTATTGGCGTATCGTATTTTTAATCCTAGCGCTAATACTCAGCGAGTAATAATTCCATGTAACAAATTTTCAGTTGCGTTGCTTACGCAGCTCCCACTACGTCCTTATGCCGTATTAATTTTTTTTTTTATTTTTTTAATATAGCCAAAGAATTAACCTTTACGGTCATACTATTTTTTTAATCATAGCTCTTATACCCAGCGAATAACAATTCAATGAAACGCAGATGAATTCTTAAAAAATTCATTTTTCAACTTTTTTGGAAACTAGAGCAGTATAACGTAACTTCGTCAACAAGTAATTGCTTTCTATAAAAAAAAAAAATTCTTAAAGTTGCAAAATATAAGAATTTTAACAAAAAAGTTTCACCATTTTTTTTAATATGAATAAATTATTTAATTATCAATGTTTGTATGTGAAATTAAAGTTTAAGGTGGTCTTAATGTCATGGTTCTTAATTAATCACTCTATGTTTAACAGGAGCTGAGAAATTAAACTAACCACAAACGCTTACAAACGCATAAATCTAGCAAGGCAAATATGGCCGCCAGTTTGATAGTACAGTTGAATGCCATTATTTTTAATGCGGTTCTGATATCTAAATATATTGAATAAATTTCAATAAAAATATAAACGTTTTTAAAAATGGTCGAGCAACCAACTTTCGTTTTTTTGGACCACTTGATTTGGATTGACTCTAACATATATATATAAAAATAAGTTGCATTGTATATGAATTTGATGTTCTCTGTAATGCGTGAACCGATTTTGTTTCTGGAAATTTCCCATGAAAGGTGACGTCAATTCAAAGGTTTTTTTGTATAAATGGTCCTTGTATGTGTATTGGTTCATGAATTATAGGCATTTTATAAACTTATCAACAATACAGCTGTGAAAAAATATTGTTTCTACAGCTGTGAAGGGTAATTGGAAATAAATGGAATATTGGAATAATTTGGCAAGTCTCACTTTAGTTTGCATTTGCTCGAAAAATATCGGCATAGTAAAAATTTTCCATACCCCTTTTTT
>OX030950.1:136114258-136179848 GCA_943735915.1 Pherbina coryleti
GAATAATTTCTTTCTGCAGATAATCAATGCAAATTATCCCAAGCGCATCCTAAAAAACTGACGCCATGACTTTGCCTGCAGACGGAACTTTCTTCGCCTTCTTTGGGGCCTTCCCCCCACGACTGGCAGCACCTTGACGAAAGTATTTCCTCCGACTGCTGGGTGTGGGGGCTTAAGTTTCTCACAGGGCAGTGTTACCAAGCAAACTCGGTGGGAACAACTAAGCCTGCCATTCCTCCCCTGCCCTATCCTGAAACATCCCTTCTCTTTTCCCCTGGGTCGGATCAAGGTGTCATGCGTACCGTGCCGAGGATCAGCCTGGCTGAGGACCCAGTCTAAAATAATTGCTCAGTCGCGAACGGTGTGGTCCGGATACCTGGTGACCTTCGGTTCTATTCAGCCTTGCCCAGGTACTGCGGATCTCTGCCTGGGTCGACCGTCCCTTCTCCGCCACTCGTGGGAACCAAACATGAACGAAAACAACAAAAGAAACACACAAAAAAACTCAACACCCAAACGGGGGTCCGGACCCCAAACAAAAAAACCGGTAGGAACCTCTGGTTCCGATCTCAAAGCGGTGGTACCACCAAGCTCGAAACCTACCACACAGGGTCAGACGATGATAGTGATACCATCAGATCATCGCCCCCTATCAACAACAGCAAGCACATCGAAAGCCTGTGTAGCTGACATTGTACCCTCCGGTTCCTCGAGCAAAGGTAGCAATCGACGCGGAGACGCGGGTTCAACCAATGCATCTGGGACCAAGGAAAACCCAATGATCAGCGCTAGAGCCACCGATTTTGCAAGAAGGGATCCATTAGAGGCAGGTTACTGAGACCGCAGGAAGGCATCCCGTATTCTTCGACGCCTGGCTACCGATCCTATCAAGGAGGGTGACCTGAGGAAAGTCAAGGAGGATATAGAATGGGCAAAGAAGGTTCTACCGGACTTCACGCTCAAACCTCCTCGCGCAAAGCTTCCGGCCACGAAGAGAAACCGCTCTGTGGACTGCAAACACGAACCCGACCGCCAAGAGGGCCAAAACCGATGGCGTGGGGTTACAATCCTTCGCAGAGGTTGCCAAGGATAAAATAGTCGTAGGGGTCATAGACCAGAACAGCGAGGACGGTAAAATACCCAAACACCAGTGGAGCTGGGTAGAAGCTTCGCTCGCCAAGGTTGCCTTGCAGGCCCTCAAGGAGAACCCTGGGCCACCCCTGTCGTGCACGGACGCAGGATGGTTTCAGGGTAACATTAAGCTGATGGCCTGGGACAACAGCAGATCCGCTGAGCTATTTAAAGCGGCGGTTGAGAAAGTCGGGGAGGTCTACCCAGGCGCTCGGCTAAAGGTTGTTAACTCGGAAGAGATTCCGTCCAGACCAAGAGCTAGGGTACGGGTTCCAGTCACTCCATCTGAATCCGAGGAGATCCTAGAGATGTTTAAGGTCTTCAATCCAGACATGTCCACACATAATTGGAAGAAGGTCATGCTGGAGCCCAATGCTGAGGATCAAACGGTTGGCACCAAGAGGTCCAAGATGGAGGTCTTGTTGATCCTCAATAGTGAATGTCTGGACAGGCTCAACAAGGACAGCACTCTTAGCTATGGATTCGGCAAGGTTCACCCGAGAATCTATAAGACTGACACGGTGTCACTGGTTGGTCGTGCGGCTTCCAACGCCACGACCGAGAGTACCAGTGATATCGAAATGGCGTCGGGAAGTGAGGATGAGCTGTCGTCCACCTCCGAGCTTGCTGCTGCTATGACCAGCCTCTACAGTGAGCAGGAGCTTTTGGGAGAACTCCTCAGCGGCGAGGAAGCTGACAGTACGGTGGTTGGAGTACCAAAGGATGTTCCGGGTACTCCAAAGTAATCTCCACCACTCCAAAGCAGCATCTGCTGCTCTCTAGCGTCACTAGCGTCTCTGGCAACGGGTGATGTCGACCTGGTGCTCATTCAGGAGCCCTGGATAAACAACAACAAAATCCTGGGCCTTAATACACCAAACTATAAAAATTATCACGTCTCTAATAAAGGTAAAACTCGAACCTGTGTATTAGCTAAACATAACTTAAACTGTTTTATCCTCCCTCAGTTTAGTCATGGAGACCTCACGATGGTCAGCCTGGAGTTGGGCCACAAAAAACTCAGGGTGGCCTCCTATTACTTCCCGTATGACAAGGATATACCCACACAGTCATTTCGGAAACTGGTAAAGGAAACTAGCCCTGCCGCGCACATAGTACTGGGTGGAGATGCCAACGCACACCACTCGCAGTGGGGCAGCACAAATAACAACGATCGAGGTGAGTCACTCTTTAACTAACTACTTAATACAAATCTAAATATATTAAATAAGGGCAATGAACCAACATTCATAATTAAAAACCGAGAGGAAGTCTTGGATGTCACCCTAGCATCTGGAAACTTCTCGTACAAAATTTATTCGTGGAAGGTCTTAAAAGAACATTCGTTCTCAGACCATAGGTACATAGAATTTGGCTGGAAGGAAACTAATCAATCCCTGCCTCAAAAAATAAAAAATCTCCGTAAGACAAATTGGAGATGGTATAATAAAATTATCAAGAGGTCCTTGACCTCAGATAGTTCTCTCCACGTGACAAACAAGGGAGGTTTAGACGCCCTTGCACAAAACTTTACCAGAAAGTGTTCGGATGCCCTTAACAGAGCAAGTCCGGAAAAACTACAAAAAAAATCCCGTAAACCAGTATGGTGGTCGCGGGAAATTGAAATCCTCAGAATGGACTGTCGGAGAGACTTTAACTACGCAAGCGTAGCAATAGCGAGAACGCATGAAAAACATATAAGTCCAAACTATTTAGGTAGTTACAAAACGACAATTAGGAAAGCAAAAAGGACATTTTGGTTTTCCTTCTGCACAGATATAGAAAGTACTTCTGAGGCCTCGAGGCTTAGAAAAATACTTGCAAAATTCCCAACAGCACCAAGCTTTGTTCAAAAAGAAGACGGTATCTGGACAGAATCATGTATCGAAACCTAAGATACACTCATGGACGTACATTTTCCTGGTAGTGGTCGCACTAACGACTCCAGCCTTCAAATATCCTCCTCCGAACTTACACCTCAGCAGATTGGGCAGCTAACCAGCAAGGAGAATTTAAGATGGGCGGTTTACTCGTTCCGACCTTATAAATCTCCGGATCCCGATAGCATTATACCAGCTCAACTCCACTATAGCTTCAACGCAATAGTACCCTGGCTTTAGACAATCTACCATGGTTGCCTACTCCTTAACTACATTCCATTAGCTTGGAGAGAGACGAAAGTCATCTTCATACCGAAAGCTGGTAAATCCTCTCACACTAAACCGAACGATTTTAGACCCATAAGCTTCTCCTTCTTTCTGCTTAAAATACTGGAGAGGCTTATTGGGCTTCTTCTTAAGCCGAAACTCGACCGGCTCCTTAAATCTCAGCATGCTTATATAAAAGGCAGATCGACAGAAACAGCTCTCCACTCTCTTGTGTCTACAATTGAAAAATCACTTGAGAACAAAGAATACACGCTTGCTGCCTTTCTAGACATAGCAGGTGCATTCAATAACGTCCTCCCCTGTGCGGTCACCTCTGCCTTGTCAGAACTGGGGTTGGAGGATTTTCTCGTGAGTCTCATCCACCAGATGCTCTTGGGCAGGGTGGTAAACTCAGAACTGGGGGATCCTCTATCCGTAGGTTTGTAAGCAGGGGGACTCCACAGGGGGGTGTTTTGTCTCCGCTTCTGTGGTCCGTGACGGTTGACCAACTGTTGCGTATAATGGACGAGGAAGGATACAAAGTTATTGCATATGCTGATGACATTGCTCTTGTCTTTGACGGAAAATTTCCTCAAACTCTCTGTCAACTCATGGAGAGAGCACTCGCAATCCTCTCAAGATGGGCGTCCTCTTGTGGTTTGAGTGTAAGCCCGGAGAAAACATATCTCATCCTTTTCACCAGAAAATATTAAATCCCTAACTTAGAACCTCCGCGTCTGAACGGCACGAGGTTGCTCTTTAGTGACAGCACGAAATACCTAGGAGTTATTCTGGATAAGAAACTTATCTGGAATGACAATATAAAGGAACGTGTTTGAAAAACAAACATAGCTCTGTTTGCCTGTAAAAAATCGATTGGCAAAAAATGGGGTTTTTCCCCTAAAATAGTACGCTGGATCTATACGGCAATCGTCCGCCCCATACTTAAATACGGCTCACTGGTATGGTGGAGGGCCCTGAATAAGAAAACTACACTTCAGAAATTTGCTAAGGTTCAAAGAAGTGCAAGTCCTTGTATTACCGGGGCATTATGCTCAACCCCAACTAGTGCTCTGAATGTCATGCTTCACCTTCCTCCTCTAGATATCTTTGCCAGAGAATGTGCTAACATAGCAGCTCTCATACTAAGAGAATCTGGAAATTGGATAGGTAATAATTGCGGTCACACATTAATTCTAGACTCATCTGTCCCTGACAGAACAGATTACTGTGTGCCCTGCTTAAACCTTGAAAAGAACTATGAGGTTCTCATCCCTTCACGGTTAGACTGGGTTAACAAAACCCCCTTTAAAACCACCGGCATTAAGATCTTTACTGACGGATCTAAGCTTCAAGAACAAGTAGGGGGAGGTATCTACTCCCAGGATCTTGAAATTGAAGCTTCCTTTAGACTCCCAAATTATTGCAGTGTCTACCAGGCGAAACCGCTAAGATTCTAGGTCAAAAAGACCTCAGTGGAAAAAGGATCCACATCTTTTCAGACAGTCAAGCTGCGCTCAAGGCGCTAAACTCACATCTTGACAACTCTAAAATTCTCACTGAATGCCGCAGATCTCTCAACGAGATGGCTAGGTTATTCAGGATCCACCTCGTATGGGTACCCGGACACAGGGATATCGAGGGCAATGAACTGGCTGACGAATTGGCAAGGAAGGGTACGACCTCTAACACCCTCTTAAACGACGACTTTATTGGTATACCCATTTCCTCCTACAAACTCCGGTGCAGGAGCAAAACTTTAAGCCTTGCACAAGAACGCTGGGAACAACTTGACACATGTAGGATAGCTAAGCTAACGTGGCCTTCCTACGACTTAAAGCGCACCAACCTGACAGAAAATTTGCGCACCAATGCAGATGAAGTTGGTTTCACAGAATTTCTATCCTCTGTGGGATCTGGGCGAGCTTATAGCCCTGGTACGGATTTCATTCAAATACCAGCAGAAATGTTATGCAAGGGTAGCATTATTGAAAAAATATATGGCAAAAACATTCATAACTTGAGTTAAAATTATCTTTAGGATATAGCAATTTTGTGCCAAAAGAACTCTCACTGTTTTGAGATCAATAACAATATAATTGAAAAATTGGCTGGAGAAGTTCACATTTATCACAGTTTGGATACTGATGTGACTGATGATGAGTGGGAAAAATCACGCTTTCCTGTAGAGTTTTTACACACGATAGAGATGAGTGGTCTTCCACCTCATGTTTTAAAATTAAAAAAGGGTGCTATCATAATGCTTATCAGGAATTTGAATACTAAAAAAGGTTTTGTGAATGGAACACGTATGATAATAACCTCGCTATTCCAAAATACAATCTGTGTAAAGATTTTATGCGGAGAACATGGAGGAACATTGCATACTTTATCACGCATTCCGCTAGTTCCAAGTAATAGCAGTTTCCCTTTTACATTCATTCGCAATGACGATGAATAAAAGTCAAGGACAGACTTTTGGTAAAGTGGGAATTTAAAGTGATCGAATTAAGAGTACGATCAAAAGACTCCATTTCAATAAAAATATGCCATGAAAATTCACAGAACTTTCCCACTGTAAATGGATGGACTTATAATGTTGTGTTTAAAGAAATTTTAAATTAAGTCCATACTCTCAAAAGGCTTGATTAATCGGTTTGACGCACTTATTTGAATTCAGTTGGAAAACATTATCACATGAGGTTTGTTCTAAAAAAAAATGTTTTTGGTTTCTATTAATGCTTTTTAACTGTTAGCATGAACGAAGTTTAAGCATGTGCAATTTTGGTTCACTAAACAACCTACATCTACCTCCAGTGTAACGGTGGAATAATTGTCTTAGTTACAATTTTCAATCTTAACGAAGTTGCGGTAAGGAAAATATTATAAAATTTTTTAATTAACATTACAACTTAATTTTATTTTAGAATGCAATAAACACAGGCTAGTCCCAACAACAAAGTTTAATTGAGTTGAGATTTATGGACACTATTCAACCTTGGTTGTATACTATACCTACAGAAGCACAATTTTATAACCAGTTCGCACAATGAAAATTGTTAAAACCGTTGTAACATTTTTCAATTAAAAGTTTAATTTTGGTTTATCTTTGTAGCAACTAAGCAATAACTTATCTTAAGCAATCTCAATCAAATTACCAAATTAAAAGAGCGTCGATTTGGAAGGGTGATACACTAGTATTTACAAATTCACTGAGAGTGTCCACTTCACGGAGAGAAAAAATAAAGCATTCTATGCTTGAATCAAGCAAATAGGCTATCAGTTTGCACACAAGCGTAACTTTCTAAATTTAAGCATTATTTTGCTTGAATTAAAAAATTTTTAATTCAAGAAACATTTACTTAAAATTCAAAAACATTTTTTTTATATTTAAGACTTATATTTGCTTGAAGTGAGAAAAATTTGCTTGATTCAAGTAAAAATTTGCTGAAAACTAGATTAATTTAAATAAAATTGATTTTTTTTGATTTGAGAAAAATTTGCTTGATTCAAGTAAAGAATTTACTAAAAATAACAATAATTTGCTTGATACAAGTATACAATTTTTTTAATACTGGAATGTTTTGCTTGATATTAGATACTTAATATTCTCTTTATAATCGAAATCCTTTAGCAAAAATGTAGGATATAAGATAACCGTTCATAATAAACTACTCGAATATGCTAAATATATTTTTATTTTTTATTTTTTATTGAGATGCTAAGCCCTAAGGCTTTATAGCATTTTAAAAATTCAACAATTTGTTTGATTAACTTAAACACTATACAATTCATTATACATTTAATTATTAATTTAAAGGATTTCAGATATAATATACATAGTAAAAATGATGTAAGGTTGTATATATTCCGGATCAACATCTTGATGTTAATAGATCAATTGATTAGAGCAGTGCTCACATATGTGAGGCTGATAACCAAGTTCTATAATGTGTGTAGGAACAGGGATTAGAGCAAAGCTCACATATGCAAGGGTAGACGGACGGGGTCTACCTCCGGCATATGCCAGGCGAGACGGACATGGTCTCGCTCTGGATAATCATGTTTGAATTTAATCAGCTTGGTGTAAAATTCCCAGGTATGATGTGAAGTTGCATATTCCGGATCATATATTTAGAGCATCGATCCCATATGTGAGGCTGATTTGATTATCAACTATTCTGATGTATGTATGTAGATTCATGTAAACAGAGATTAGAGCAAAGCTCACATATGCAAGGGTAGACGGACGGGGTCTACCTCCGGCATATGCCAGGCGAGACGGACGTGGTCTCGCTCTGGATAATCATGTTTAAAATAAATCAGCTTGATAGTATTGCCAAACATAGCCAGGAAAATATAAAGTATTCTTGGGAGAGCATAATCCAAATCAACCTCGGTACTGGAGATAATCTAGAATTTTAAGTTTAATTGAGTATATGGATTCATTTAAAGAGATTACATCTGAAACAAAATTAAAGTCACCACAAGCACTTCTCAGCGGTTCATTTTGCAAGTAGTTTGTTCTACAAAAGTTCATGTAAAGTAATTCAAAAGATCTTCTAGGACGAATAGGAACATTAAAATAAATTTTACTTAATAAATATGGACTGTCAACATATCCATGCAGAAGTTTAACAATCCAGCTTACATTAAGCATAGTTCTGCGATTTTTTAAAGTAGGAAGATTTAATAGCTGTAATCGATATTCATAAGGTGGAAGATGAAAGTCAGTTCTGCAGTATAAATTGCTTAAGCAGAACAGAAGAAATTTTTTCTGAACTAATTCAATGTCGTCAATGTAACAACAATATCGTGGACACCATATAATTGAGGCATATTCTAAGATAGGCCGCACTAGTGAAGTGAACAAAGATTTCGTAATAAGGGGATCATTAAACTCTTTTGCCCATCGTTTGATAAATCCTAGGGTACTATTTGCTCTATTTATTATTTTAGTTATATGAATATGAAAGCGAAGTTTAGGATCCATGGTAACTCCAAGATCATGGAAACTATCTAGAGATTCTAGTGTATAGTCGCAGATTTTGTACGTGCTTCTAAGCCATGGCTTACGCGAGAAGGTCATGTGCTTACATTTTTTCATATTGAGATTCATATGATTTATTTTGCACCAGTTATAAAGATTATTGGTGTCAATTTGTAAGAATTTGGCATCATTTTCATTTTTGTAAGAAAGAAATAGTTTGACGTCGTCAGCGTACATCAAGACGTTAGAATGCAATATTATAGTTGGCAAATCATTTATGAAAAGTAGAAAGAGAAGAGGCCCGATGTGACTCCCTTGGGGCACTCCTGAGGTAACCGGGAACTCGTAAGATTTCACGAGTTTAAATAAAACAGATTGAGTTCTATTACTGAGATACGATTCAATCCACCTCACCAGCTGTATGGGAAATCCGATAAGAGATAATTTTAAAACTAAGAGTTTGTGATTTACAACATCAAAAGCTTTACTGAAATCCGTATAGATGACATCTGTCTGAAGACCTTTTCCAAAATTCTCTATGGTCTTAGATGTAAATTCAAGTAGGTTAGTGACAGTCGATTTTCCAGAAAGAAATCCATGTTGACATGGAGACATCAAAGACTTTACACTATGTGATAATTGTGATGTAACAATTGCCTCAAAAAGTTTGGGCAAAGTACTTAATTTAGCAATTCCCCGATAATTATCAATTAAAGACCTGTTACCAGATTTATGCAACGGAATAATAAATGAAGATTTCCATGCAGCTGGAAAATAACAAGATTTTAAAGATGAAGTAAAAAGTAAAGTGATAGGCTTTACTAATTCTTCAATATATGCATGAGGGTATATTGTCGGTATATCTTGAAGACGATACATGTTTTCAAGTAAAGTAACATATACAATACAGGATGCAATACAGGTTTGTGATGGAAATCATTTTCGTACGAAACAGCTGTTGACCTGTCGTTAAAGTACACTAATTTTTGTAATTTTTCACAGTTTTGAACAAATTTGTGAAGTTCAATTTCACTCATTTTTAATTTAATGAATTTTAACGAATTTATACGAATTTAACACATAAAACAAATTTGTAGATTTGCAATTTCGTTTTCGTTTTGAATTCCTACGATATCCATCACATGCCTGATAGTCAATCCGCACTATCTTAAACATATTTTCATATAAACATTTTGTGAATTATAAGCATGCCAACATAAGTTGAAGATCATAAGAAGCTAGGTCAAAGTCCTTTCAAGGGCTGAAATGGCCAGTTATTTATTTATTTATTTATATAAGTTAAAGTGAGAAAAAACTTGCAGGATTCAAGAAAAAAATTTGCTGAAAACTAAAATAATATTCTGCGATTGCTTAAATTAAGAAAATGTTTTCTGGATTCAAGTCTTGTTCCAGATTCTAGAATCAAATATTTTAGTCTTGTTTCAAACAATAATTTATTTGACCAATTTTAGAAATAAAGTCTCATTATAAATTTATTCTTCTTAATTTTAATTTTTATGTGTTTTATTTGAGCAAATGAGACTCAATTTTAAATTTTCTTAGAGCAAGCTAAATATTTACTTGATATAAGAATTTTATTTCTCTCCTTTTATTGATGGCTATCAAACAAATACTGGACAACTTAGCGTCGTCAAATTTCAATCTCAAGCTTTACTTTGTTTACTAGGATACTTGGATTGGTACTTTCTACCATATTGATTATTTTCAAGAAACAACCGCCATCCATACGTGAGATCGGGTACTTGTTGGTTTACCCTAGTATTTTTCCTTAATTCTTGACTTGCATTGTACAACAATTAGGCCTTTTTTAAAAACCCCGCCCACTTTCTCAATGGTTTCTCATATTTTTGTGTACGCAGATTACTGTGGCGGCCGTGGAGCAGTGGGTAGAGTGCGTGACCCATAAGCCGGAGAGCCCTGGTTCAATTCCATCTGACACAGAAAGTTTTTTCAATTGAATTAATTTTTCTGTTCGGTCATCACCAGTCTGCAGACAATGGCAAACCTCAGAGAGTAACTAATGCCATGTAAAACTTTTTGAGAACATGGACATTAGCCATTCGGAATCGGCATAAAACTATTTTCATTTTGCTTAGCATTTACTTTTGGTGGTACATTTACATTTAGCATAGCGTCATGTAGTACCTATATTATTGCAACTATGTTGTATTTTAGAGTAGGTTACTTTAAGTGGTACCCAGACGGGACTAATGACGCCATTAATTTTTTTTCTCTTATTTCTATCATTTGGTCGAGGTAAGCTGAGGTAAGCTTTACTGTCGTTCTACAAAACTCATCGTTGTCGTTGAGTTTTTATTTAATGCAACGTTTTGCCATTGTTGTTGCATTTTCACTGCCTTAAGCGGTTACCTCTGTGTAGCCAAATTTTTTTTTTTTTCATTTTAAGGCAAAAGAACCAATCTTTGCTGGAGTAAAATAAAATAGCAAATTGCATAGCATCCTGCACAGTGAGTAATAATTTCATGCAATAATAATGCATTTTTGTTGCATGAGTTGCTACTTCTGCGATTTGATGAAGTCATAGATAATTTTTTTATTTTTAACGTAAGGCTAAAGCGGGAAGTTCATTCACTGCATTTGCATAAGCGTCCGTCTACTCGCTGAACGCAATGCAATAGAAATATGTGAAAACTTATAGATGAAAGTTCATTTACTCATTTACTGCATTTGCATATGCGTCCGTTTCCTTGCGTAAATTACTTCAGCGAGTTGACTGACGCATATGCAAATGCAGTGAATGAATTTCTAGCTTAAGTATAAAACCGTTCAATTGGTTTTTATGACATTTACCGTAGCACATGTACTCGCCGAGTAATAATTCCATGCAACGCTGTTACATGATTGATGCATTTTCAATCTAGGAGCAACTTTCACCGCGGTGTCATCACGTCATGACTTTTGCTTATATATTTGTCTTATAAAGAGTGATTTTTTAAGTGCCTGATAACTTTTTTTTTAAAAAAAACGCATAAAATTTGCAAAATCTCATCGGTTCTTTATTTGAAACGTTAGATTGGTCCATGACATTTACTTTTTGAAGATAATTTCATTTAAATGTTGACCGCGGCTGCGTCTTAGGTGGTCCATTCGGAAAGTCCAATTTTGGGCAACTTTTTCGAGCATTTCGGCCGGAATAGCCCGAATTTCTTCGGAAATGTTGTCTTCCAAAGCTGGAATAGTTGCTGGCTTATTTCTGTAGACTTTAGACTTGACGTAGCCCCACAAAAAATAGTCTAAAGGCGTCAAATCGCATGATCTTGGTGGCCAACTTACCGGTCCATTTCTTGAGATTAATTGTTCTCCGAAGTTTTCCCTCAAAATGGCCATAGAATCGCGAGATGTGTGGCATGTAGCGCCATCTTGTTGAAACCACATGTCAACCAAGTTCAGTTCTTCCATTTTTGGCAACAAAAAGTTTGTTAGCATCGAACGATAGCGATCACCATTCACCGTAACGTTGCGTCCAACAGCATCTTTGAAAAAATACGGTCCAATGATTCCACCAGCGTACAAACCACACCAAACAGTGCATTTTTCGGGATGCATGGCCAGTTCTTGAACGGCTTCTGGTTGCTCTTCACTCCAAATGCGGCAATTTTGCTTATTTACGTAGCCATTCAACCAGAAATGAGCCTTATCGCTGAACAAAATTTGTCGATAAAAAAGCGGATTTTCTGCCAACTTTTCTAGGGCCTATTCACTGAAAATTCGACGTTGTGGCAGATCGTTCGGCTTCAGTTCTTGCACGAGCTGTATTTTATACGGTTTTACACCAAGATCTTTGCGTAAAACCTTCCATGTGGTCGAATAACACAAACCCAATTGCTGCGAACGGCGACGAATCGACATTTCACGGTCTTCAGCAACACTCTCAGAAACAGACGCAATATTCTCTTCTGTACGCACTGTACGCATTCGTGTGGTTGGTTTAATGTCCAATAAAGTAAACTGAGTGCGAAACTTGGTCACAATCGCATTAATTGTTTGCTCACTTGGTCGATTATGTAGACCATAAATCGGACGTAAAGCGCGAAACACATTTCGAACCGAACACTGATTTTGGTAATAAAATTCAATGATTTGCAAGCGTTGCTCGTTAGTAAGTCTATTCATGATGAAATGTCAAAGCATACTGAGCATCTTTCTCTTTGACACCATGTCTGAAATCCCACGTGATCTGTCAAATACTAATGCATGAAAATCATAACCTCAAAAAAATCACCCTTTATATATATATATATATATAAGATATATTTTTATTTTTGCATATTTTTGTCTTTTCAGTCCTTTTTGGAAATCTGCGACGTCAAAAAATAAACTTCTTTGCATGTTTTTCTTTGAAAGTTTTTCTCATCTGACTTCCATCAACTGAAGATATAGTCAACTTTAGTGCATTCTCTTAGGCACTTTTGGTTGGCTAAACAAAGCTTTGTGCTGATAACCAAATCGTAACTTTCTGTGTAGACCTAGACATAAACTGGTGTTGCATAAGGGTGGTTAAGACTTACAAACGGTTAAGATATAGGACAATGCATTAATATGAATATTTATTATTTTCCTTCAAATTAAAATAAAAAAAACAATCTCGTCATTTAAATCTTAAACAGAACTATTTTTGACTTAAACACCGTTTATTTATTTTAGAATAATAACCGGCTAGAATTTTTTTTCAACATATTTTAATGAAGCTATTAAGCAACCACAAATAAAAATAAATATTTCAAAAACATAAAAGAGAAATATGCTAGAAACGAACCGGCTCAACATAATCCGAATAAAAATATTTAATGCTCAAAGGATTACTTTTGGAGCATCATAAGAGAAGAGTGTAGAAAAAAATGAATTCCTTGCAACATCACAATTTTGTTGAAGCTGCTGTGCATATTATCAAAATACACAAAAAAAACAAAAAAAAAAAAAACCAAAAATTAGAAGAGAGTTAAGCCATGCTGAGCAGCAGCAAAAAGAAAACATTTCACGGTCAAAGGATTTCACTAGCATTGGAGTCGGAACAGACCGTGTTGGCGTTGTTGCTACCAACGTCATTTTATGGCAGAGAATATTGAGGTAAAGTTAAATATAATAGCTGCAAATAGTTTGTTTTTTTTTTTCTTTTCTAAGAATTTTGTTGCATCGCACAGCGTTGGAGCAATGTTTTATTTATGCATGACTAAAACTATGCAACGTTTTCTGCTGCAATTTTAAAATAATGAAATGCTTCTTCGATTGTATAACATCAGCAAGAATTATGGGTTGATTGAGAATTATTTTTACTTATTTTGAGAGCTTATTTTTATTTATTTTATTATTTTGATTTTCATTTCTTTAAAAGACTTATTTAGACAAGAAAAGAGTTAAATATATAATATTAATTTAATATCAACAATGTTCAACCTTATTATAAACAACCTTTTCTATTCTTCTGGGCATAGAGTTGATAATTTGACGGCAAGTATTTACTGGTGTATCATACCATATTTTTATTTTCTAGTTTTTGCCATAATACCGCAAAAAATAACCATAAAATATAATGATATTTTGTTATTTCTATTTTTTTTTTATCTCTCCAAAGATTTTCTATTGAATTGAGGCCAGGTGATTGGCTTGGCCATTCCATAACGTTAACGTTATAGTGCCGAAGCCAATCAGCTACCAAGTTCGATGTATGTTTAGAGTCGTTATCCTATCGCGTCGTTAAAAAGCCATCGCAGAGGCATATTCTCTTCCTCGTAGGGTAACATAACCTCTTCTAGTAAGTCCCTATAAGTCTCTTTCGTCATGGTATTACTCATGAGGTGAATCGGACCTACACCATTCCACCAGAAACAAATCCAGACCATGATATTTCCGCTTTATTGTATTTCTAGTATATCGCGGATTAAATTCTTGCCTTATTTAAATTTTTATTTATTATAGATCGCCTAAAATTTTGTCCAGAGTCATTCCCAAATATATTCATATTGGTATCAGAGTATGTTACGCAATTTTTTGATACCATCGGGACCACACGATGTTCTATGCGCATATGCAAAAGTTTTCCTCTTTTCAATATTTTGTTTTCTTAACAATGGCACACTGCGAGCAAGTCGGCCTGGTAAATTCATATCACATAATCGTTGTCGTACGGTTCTAGCTGATATTATGTTGTTAATTTCAACAGCAATGGCTTTGGGTGATTCAAATGGGTCTCGTTTGGCCAAGCGTGTAATGTAAGTGTCTGTAACTGGAGTTGTTTTCCTCACGTTTTTAACACCACGTTTAACATGTTTAACACCACCACGTTTTTAATTTCTTTTCAGGCTTAAGAGCATTTGCCACAAAATCTTCCTTATGATATAGTAATGTCTGTGTACGTCTTATTCTTCTTGCAAAGATTTTGAATCATTCTTTTTTCTTCCGGTGTACAATGCTTCGCTCGATTCATCTTATGTTTAAATTTATATTAATTTCAAATGTATTAGAATTGTATTTTTCCAAAACTTACCTTGCAACCTATTTTTGTCGTAACAACCATAAACAAGAAATATGAACAGCGTTCCTTTTGACGTAGAATACGTTATTCTCGGAGGTAATTAGGGTGGTTGATAGTGATCAGGTGTCGGTATTTATATCACAATTTGAGCCTTTGGTGTGCCTAAAGTGCTGATCGTACAGTGTTGATGTTAGCACTTGTTGGTCTGCTTGATCCTCACTGGGAGAAAAATGTATGTTCGAACTCTCTAACTTATACAAATTTTACACAATTACATGAAATATAAAGTCAACATTTGATGTTTTTGTTAGCTTAAGTTTGCTACCTATTTATCGACAGTAGGGTATGCAAAACCGGTTCGAATTATTCGGCGTTTCGGTTTTTTTTTATTATTCGAAACGGTTTTTTTAAAAATCGCAATTTTCGAATAATTCGAAAACCGGGTTTTTTGGCTCGAATTATTCGACTGCTCGAATAGTTAAGAAATATATAAATCTTCAATTTAAAATTGAAAATTTCTTCAAACCACTTCATTTATTTCATTTGAGCGACCCTTTTTTCTACTTACGTTTTTACATTTCACTAAGGTTTCTAACAATTCTTATCTCTGGCTTCTATTTAATTTTGTTTTATTTGAGCTCGCTTAAACATATGCTTTGGTCATTTCTTTTTGCTTTCTTTTCTTAAAACAGCATTTACAAACGGCTGGCGTATTTAAGTTAAACATGATGTTTAGTTTATAATGCATTATTTTTTAAAAAATATATTGAATTATCAACAGCTGACATGAACTCCGAAGTCTGGAAATATTTAAAAAAAGGGGAAATTCAACAAGGCTTCTTGCAAAAAATGCCAAAAAAAAAATCTGAAAGCATTAAGAAGAAATATAGAGACAATCATTAAAAGACAAAAAACATGTGTTAAAAGGACTGAAAGAAAAACTCGAAACATAATTCTGCCCAGTGAAAAAAAACTACCGTTTTCGAATTCATTTATGAGCCATTTCGGGTAGAAACGTTCAATTTTGGCACTTTGTGCCAACCTTTTTTGCATCATTCTTCGGACTAAAATGCCTCTCAAAAATGAACCCTTTTTTGTTCGGAAATGACTTAAAAAATAACCATAAATTTTCCTTTTTTCTTTGGAAATTACTTAAAAAAAGAACCATAGAAACGTTATTTTCGGCACTCGGAAATGAACCGTTTTTGAATCAATCGCCGTACTGAACTGCTTTTAGAAAACAAACCTTTTTTTGTTCAGACCTTTTTGTGTTTAAAAAATAAACATTTCGGAATTATAAATTTTATTATTGCTTAATATTATTTGGAATAACATATCGATGATTTGTATAAAAATAAATTATTCATTTCTGAACTCATTTATTTTTACCTACAAAAATGATAAAAAAAATAGTATTTTTCGACTCTAAATAAGTTTTTTATGATTTTCGAAGAAGAAGTTCAGTTTTATTTATGGGAAAAATTTTCACGAATTTAATTTTCTATAGCAAGTACTTTTAAGCAACAAAATAAAAAAATCAAAAATTAAAAAAGAAATTCTACCCAAACACTTTCGCAAAACTCTCACCTTACGCAAAACCTTCGCTTATGGTTCAGTGGGTAGTACTGCATAAGTACCTTTCTTTACTTTATTAAAAATAGTTGCTATTTTTGTTAAATAAAAACTACATAGATATATGTATGTAGGTAAAAAAATTAAAACATTATTTAATTTTAAAAAAAAACCGGTTTTCTCGGTTTTTTTCTGGTCGAATAATTCGAAAACCGGTTTTGTAAAAATTGTGCTATTCGAAACCGGTTTTTATAAAATGTCGAATAGTTGCATACCCTAATCGACAGTTTCCGGTTTTATTTATAAAACCAAAAAATTGGTATGGGAGCCCCCCTAAGGAGTCGTCGGAGGGGATAGGTGTCAAAGGCAAAAATGTTCCTTTTGTAAAAGTAGTGGGGGTCGGTCATACATATTAACCCTCTCCGGCAGTCTCTTAAAGGTCATATGCTCAGGTATATGGAATAAATATTTTGCTAAATATTTTTTAAAATAGATGTCATCAAAAGCGAATTGAATAATTCTACGTCTTGTGTTACGACATTGTCGAAACTACTGTATTTTTTTTTCATTGACCATAAAAAATCTTTGTTATGAGCAATAATGAAACTACGTACTTTATGTAGTATACAAACCTAACGGTTCTTTTTATTGACATAAGTAGAACAATTGACCAAGCGTTTCCGATTGAAAAAAAAAAATTAATATTAAGGAAATTATTGTAAAATTGGGAAATGCTACACGAAAAATGTTGTCCTAAGTCATCGTACCTCTGCGTGGGTGGTTGTCTCATCGTCTGATTCTGAGTTTGATACAGGATTCAATGGCATATCTGCTTTTGTGTATCCTTTATACCGAGTGGTATTATCCGTGTCTTCATTGCCTTCATCTTCACAGCCGCTTTATTTACTTGACCACACAATTGGTCTTAAGAATTGAATAAAGAAGGTCACATTAAATTCGATATATTTTAAGTTCAAATTCAAACAATATTTGGGACAAGATTGGGAAAAGTATAATGGTTAAGAAATGGGACAAGGAAAAGAACAAGGATTTGAACACACTTAGGACAAAATTTAGAACAAAGATTGAGAAATAAAGTTGGACAAGGATTAGGAAAGGATTCGAACAAGGTAAAGGTCAGGAATTTGGATATGGATTAAAAGAAGAGTTTGAACAGGAAGTAAGACAATTGAAGAGTCGACGCGAATAAAGTTGTAAGCGACAAAATTATAGGTTTTCAGGAATTGAAAAAAAAGTTTTTAATAGCGCACTTAGAGCCATTTGATTTCGATGTCAATGGCCAAAAATTTATGGAATGTGAGAAACTATGTGCTCTTATATTAGGCTAGAGCGTTTTTAACGTTAGTATGCAAAAAGACTATTTTTGATTAATATGTCGCTTACAACTTTATTCGTGTCGACTCTTCAATTGTTAGAACATATATAAGAATACGGATAAGAATGAAGACAAGTTTGGGAACAAATGAAAGGATAGGGACAAGAATAAGGACGAGGATAAGGACAAGATACACTGTCATAATTCACGGATGGCTCCACGATAAAGCCAACTTATTTTTAACTTTACCAAGCTTTTTTCAATAAATATAAAAAAAAAACAACATAAAAATCTATTTTGATATGGTCGAATTTCGACCAAATGCGATACTAGATGTAAGAAAAGATGTAAGCATGTTGCCCACCAGCTCTGTACAATTTTCCGAGAAAACTTTAGCTAATTTGAACTGAAAACTCTAGATTTGATATATTTATTACAGATATTAGACGAGGAGTTACTTTGGGAGAGGTTTCAATGGCGATTTTTGATAGATGGGCAGGTTTTTTTTATTATGATATTCTGCAAAGTTATACATTAGTGTGTCCCTTATTTTTTAATATTTTAATTTGTTGAGGCTTAGTCCCTAATTTCGTTCATTTACCCCTAAAACACACTAAAATGAAATATCTGTTCATTTGGATAATGACAAACTGTGCCGACATGCATCGACATGCATAGAAACATGTTCATACAAGTTATTAAAAAATATTTCCCTGATTGGTTACCGCCAAGTTCTTGCGGTTCTATTTTATAATATTCGCGAAGTCAATTTGACTGTTTATATTGACTATTATATTCTGGGGAAAAAGCTAGAATACCTACAAGAGCTGTATATAACTGTGTGAAGAAGCTAGTGGACCTTCATCAAGCTTGACGAGAGCTACAAAAAAACTCAAAAAAGACACAGGATTTTTGTAAGCGCCGTGAGGAAGAGTTCCAAACTTATTTGGATAATTTATGCAAATGCTTTGGAACGTATGAAAATAGATGAAGACAGAATGTTTTAACAAAAACCAGGGTGTCCAGGCTGTTTAGCGGGTGTGGACAAAAAGTTGGCCGAGAAGGAAGAAAGAATACGACATAGAAAACTAATCTCCCAATCAACTAAAATTCTATTCAGTGCATTCGAAAGCAAAGTAGGAAGAATAGATCGGAATCCATAAAATTCGATTTTCAAAGCCACATTCCTGGAATAGTGACTATTCATTGAGAAGGAAAATTATTACAATGGCTAAATGTGAGAAGTTCTAAAGAAGAATGCTTTCCGATTCTTATTTCATTTGGGGAGAAGGAGCAACTTATTGCTGTACCAAAACTAAAGAGTTCTTCTGGGCAAGATCAAGCTGAAGCTGTTTCAAAGGACTTTCTTGATTGAAACCTAAACGGTAAAGTGCAAATAATGTGCTGTGCTACAACTGCATCAAATTCAGGGCATTTTAATGGAGCTTGCGTGCTTTTGGAACAAAAACTAAAAGGAGAGTTGCTACTCTTTGCCTGCTGTCATCACGTTTACGAATTGGTCTTACGAAGTGTGTTTGAAGAAAAGATCCATGAAGTCGCAAACAGCCCCGATATTCCTCTGTTCAGAAGTCTCAGAGACAACTGAAAAACATAAATTCTACTGCTATTGAAACATGCACTGACTTGACTTCGTCAATAAACAGTTCTGTTCTAAAACAATTCAAGGGTTGATAACGTTTTATAATCAGGAATTGAAAAAAGCCATTATACGTGACGATTATCGAGAACTGGTTGAACTTTCTATTCTTTTCCTAGGAGAGGATAAAGAGAGAAAATTTAAGATCAAACCTCCTGGAGCGGTACACCAAGCCAGATGGCTAGAGCTATTTATTCCTTTATAATTTGTTTGCAAGGACAAACGAGCATTACAAGACGTGTGTCTTTTCATTACGACTATGTATGTGAAACCCTGGCTCGGGTGCAATTTGGCAGTGAAGGCACTAAATAAAGATTTGTGCTTTTTAAAGGCTTTAAAATTTTATGAAACTGTGGACCAATCAATCTCCAATGCAGCCTTGAGCAAGTTTTGCCAACATCTTTGGTACTTGTCTGAAGAAATTTCGACATCGTCACTATTTGGTGACGAAGTTAGTGACCAACTCAAGGAGAGTATTGTAGTAAATTTACAAAATGAGAGTTTCAAATACGATATTGGGAAGAGATACGTGCCATCAAAAGAAGAATTATTTGATTCTTTCTACGTCATGATTCAGCATGGTTAAAAAAACATAGTTTTGCATATAGTCACTTATTGGACTGACCTTATACTTACTACTTACGTCTTACTACTTACGTATTCTTACAACACGTCTAGTAAAGACATGTTTTAAAGTTTATAACTATATAATATTTTTTATGATATTGATTGTATATCGATAATAACATTACTTTTTGTTGCAGAAAAATCATTGAGCGATTTCGTGTCTGTCAAGAACAAAAATGCATTTTCGCGATTTAAAATTTATAGCAATTTCCTCCAAAAACACGTTTCTTTGTGGAAAGAAACGCTACGTTTGTGGATGCAAAAATGAAGGTTGTTTCTTTAAAAACAGTTAATGATACAGCTGAAAAAGCATTTAAATAAACGCACAAATTTTCATGGTTTAATAACTGCAGAAGAAGAACAAACACAGTTTTTGTTACGCTATGTGCAAAGCAGAGAAAGCTGTATCCCGATAAAAAAGATACCCTTAAACGCAAATATCCTGAATAAATTTTCATCTTTTTTTCAACAAATGAGTATAATTCTAATATGTTTTTTTATAAATTTTTTGTAAAATACGAATATTTCTACTGATCTATCTATATAACAGAACTCGTTTCAAAGTAGCTATTTTCAACAACTTCCGAGCCCTGTCGGCACGGGTTAATATTAACGTAGAAAGATAATATTTTGTATTTAAGTAGTTTTAAAATAATGAGGATGTAAGCGTTTCGATATTTGCACAAATAAAATTTTCAACCATATAAATGACACCCTATTATACATACTTATAGATAAGATGATGAAAATTTTGTTTCTAGATGTTATGAAAGTGATATCGCCCAGAGTTTCCGAGACACACTATTTTTTTTAACTATTTTCTATTGTGTCTCGACCCCCCTGTGTGAAAATGAGGGGACGGCAATAATACTTGCTAGTTTTTATTTAAAAGACATTCAAATTGCAAGAATTTTACTGAAGGTCTTAAATCAAAATTTTACTTAGTTAAGGAGTTAAAGGGTATTAACTATGGTCCCATAGTATAAAATGTGACTGAAAAAGTCGGTAATTTGAGCTAATGTTGAAGTGTGTTGAAACAACCGAAAATACGTTTTTGGTAAAAAAAAACGTTTGTTGGTTAATAAACCAATGATATTTTTATTGAATTTTATATATTTTTATCTAAGACACAAAATACTACTTTGCTACCAAAATATTAGTAAATATAAAAAAATTAGTGTCTTATGATTATGAAAGGCCCTATTGCTACTTTTTAATTGCTACTTACTGCATTCTTATAAGTGTATTACCGAAAATATAACTTGCTGTTCTGACGTTAAACAACCTCTTAATGTCAGGATCTTGACTTAGATAATAATTATCCCTTAGAGTTGATTCGATATGATTGCCCACTTAAATTGACCAAGAATTTACATCATTTTCATTTGCATTCAGCTTTGTGTGTGTGCATTATTTTAATTAATTAATTTCTCCCCGTGTCCGAGGGAGAAGTGAAGCCAACCCAAGCTTAAAATGTCTAACATAAGTATTTATTGATGTCATATAGAACAAGAACACATACACACAAACATTTGCAATATTTGAACCCTTTCGAAATCAATTAACTAAATTACTTTGTTGCTTGGGGATTTTCATAATAATTTCGTCTTGTTGTAGTAGTTGTTATTGGTATGATAATAATTATTGTGCCTTTTGTTGTTGTTGTTGTTGTTGTTGTTGTTGTTGTTGTATTTGCTCATTACTGCTTATTAGTTAAGAATATTGCTTTATATATTTGTATTTGTGTGAGTGTTGCCATGTCGCTCCAACGATGTATTAAATTTGTGCATCGGAATTTTTTAAAGTGGACCTAACTAAACATTCCTGCTTTAATTATACAGTGTTGGTTAAGAAACTAGCACAATATGCATCCGGTTAGCTTAACACAATATCTACATCACTAGCATGAACGCAGAAAAACTTTGTTTTTGTTTTTTTAACATTAATAACATGTTCTTGCATATCATGGAAGAGAACCGTCTACAATGCAATGCATACCCTAATACTATCAAAACCATAAAACCACCGATTCTGTAAAAAATAACACTTCTAGAAAAAAAAAGTGCTGCTCAGGACAGACTAATATCAATGGAAGCGAAGAACATGAATGGCGCCCATCAAAACAGTAGCTCAATCCGCGATATAACATACCATGAAAATAATAAAACACGGTGTAGGGAACGTTATGGTGTGGGCTGCTTTTTTAGTTTTTTAGGGAGCTGCGTAGGATGAATTATCAAGAAGGATGTACAAAGATCAAGATCTATACAAAGAAAATCTACCTTTAAGGTGATGAAAATCTGATGAAAATCTACCTTTAAGGTGGACTTTCATGTATGACAACTATCATAAGCACACTTAACGGCTTGTAAAGCAGTACCTTAGGGATCACCACATAAATGTTTTTTCATGACCTGCATAAGGTCTGGATCTCAATCTAATTGAGAATCTTTGGAACGATCTGAAGAAAGTCGTCAATCCTTTTTGGAATGTTAAAAAAACGTTTGCTATCAGCTAGCAGGCTGAAATTTTAGCGGACGCTGATGTAGATTAAATGCTGGTTTGGGCTCACGATGAAGTGTTGCAAGAATCTTAAAAGTTAAATCGAGCTCATGAGCTATGAGGGAAATTTGGGAAGTAGCTGAATTTTTTTATTTCCCGTGTAGTAACTTTAAATACAACACTGATCCTGTCAATTATCATCTATTAGTAGACTCGCTGCGACGCTTTGTTTGTGTTTGGCAGCCATTGACAGCAGACGATTTTGTGAATTTTGGCGAAAATGGAAAAAAGTGAATTTCGTGTGCTCATCAAGCATTATTTTTTGCGCAAAAAAAAACCTCAGCCAAGCCAAGAAAAGGCTTAATAAGTACTATGGGAACTCTGCACCATCGATTGGAATGTTTCACAAGTGGTTAACTGGATTCCGATGCGGTCGTACAAGCACAGGTGAAGCTGAACGTTCTGGACGCCCAAATGAGGTCACCACACCAGAAATGGTCACTAAAATTGCCGATATTGTGTTGGTCCATCGTCGAGTTAAAAAGCGTGAGATTGTTGAGGCCATTGGCATCTCAGACAAACGGCTGTAGAACATTTTGCGAAATCATTTCGATATGATCCGCAAGATGGGTGCCGCGTTTGTTCACTCTGGACCATAAACGCGATCGTATGACTAATTCAACGGCGTGTTTGGCGAAGTTAAGCAAAGATAAAAATGATTTTTTCCATTGATTTGTAACCGTGGGCGAAACATGGATCCATCACTATACACCAGAGATAAAGGAACAGTCGAAACTGTGGACTTCACCGACCAAATCTGGCAAAGACTTGCTACCGGCCGGAAAGGTTATGGCATTTTGGGATAGACGCGGTATAAACTACATCGATAACCTTCCACCGAAAAGAACCATCAATGGCGAATACTATGCAGCCGAATTGAACCGTTTCAACCTACGCTTCGAGAGAGAAACGTCCCCATTTTGCGAGGAAAAAAGTGCACTTCCATCAAGACAATGAGCGATTTCACACATGCCCAGCTCCCATGTCAAAATTCCATGAATTGAAGTACGAATTGCTTCCTCATCCAGCGTATTCTCCAGATTTGGCCCCCAGAGACTATTTCCTGTTTCCAAACCTGAAGAAATGGCTGGGCGGAAAGAGATTAACAACCAGAGAGGAGCTCATTACCGAAACAGAGGCCTATTTTGAGGATCTTCCGAAAACGTATTTTTCGGATGGGAGCAAAAAATTGCAGGAACGTTAGATGAAATGTATCGAGCTAAAAGGATATATCGAGCTAAAAGGATAATATATGAATGGATACTATATTGAGAAATAGAATTTTTTTTGCTGTTAAAATCATTCCTTGTTTCATTTTTGACGGAATCATCAAACGGCCCTCATATGTACGAGCCTTTATCTGTATAAAACGTATACTCCCAACGGGTCGAAATCGGAGTGCTTCTTACAAGAGCTCTCAAAGAGCACTCTTTTCTGAGCTCTTTTTGTGTGAGGCCAAGAAAAGAAGAAGAAGAAGAAGAAGTCCAAGTGATCCCGCTACACTACGCTTTAGAGGGCTATAGGAGCTTTTGAGTGCTATACTTTCACTCCAAACTGTAGCATAGGCAGAGCTTTTCATAGAGTCATTCGTTTGTTACATCGTTCGTTATATTTCTTTTTATTTTATTTTTCTTCTTAAGTGCTCCGAAACTTCTCCTAAGCATAGAGTAGCAGGAGCAGTCGTCCGTTCTATGTAGTTGATCTTCTGCAGTGCTCCTAAGGCTCTCCAAAGCGTAATGTAGCAGGGTAATTTGGACTTCGTCTTCTTCTTTTCCTGGCTTTATTCAAAACGAGCTCAAAAAATAGTGCGCTTAGAGCGCTCTTGTTGGAAGCACTCCGATTTCGGCCCGTTGGGAATGTAGATGGGAATATAGACGGAGCGTTTCGTATTGCAAAAGTAGCGATCGTAAAGCCCTTAAAGAGCGCTCCAAAGCCCGCTGGGCTCTTCATACTGCAGATAATTTTGCTTACATATATAATTATGATGTTCTTAATTTTCATTTTAAAAATGCTACATAAACCATCTTCATTAATTCAAGTTGAAACCCTTACAGACTTTTAAAACGTTTTTGATAAATATCACAAGGCTTGAGTGGATTAAAATGCTTCCCTTTCTCATGCTATTGCAATTAAAATTAATCATACGCCATGTAGCACAAAATGAAAAATTCACAATGCAACTCCTACACATGTGCTCACGCATGTAGGCACGCATACACACTCAATCAAAACTAATCTTTACAAATACTACAGATCACGGACAGCTGACAGAAATCAAAGCTAATTTTTTATAAGGCTTTAATAATTTATACAACTCAACGACAACTGAGTTGCCAAGTATTAACGATGTGAAAAACGTTGCTGCTCAAGCTTAAGCGCAGCTACAAGCACATTCATCTCTATTAACATAGCATTAATGTGCCTGCATATCAATTTATACATACATATATATATATATATTTATACATAAAGAAACAAAGCTACATATTCACTCTTTAAGTAGCTATCAAGGCAGGCAGCCCACTTAATCTTCACGCACTGATTTGCCTCTTGCAGTCAATTTCTTGACATATCTAATACATTAAATATTTCTTACCTTTAGCTGACGAAGCTGCTTCAAACTAGCTAACTTTATTAAGAAATAGAAATAAATATACATATAAAATCCTTATACATGCAGGTATAAGATTATATTTGTGTGAGGCAAAAAGGAATACGAACAAGCTCAACATTAGCATGAATGTCAGCAGCGACATTTGAAATATCACATACTTTTGGGAGCTCAAGCACTGCGAATATGCTTCATATCAAAAGTTTTTGCCTGTGCCATGCTTGTAGAAGTTGTTTTATTTTCTTTTTTTTTTCATTTCGTTAAGACATGATTTGTGCCAAGGACATTTTTCTTGCTTAAGTGTGCGTATGACAGCAGGGTTGGAACATAAGCTAAGATGTCTTAGATTTTTACCAATTTATTGTGCTTATAACTTTTAAAATATGCTGGCAGGATTTTGCTACAAAATATATGCTTTTATCCAAACAATATGCAGAAGAAACTTTTTAAATGAATAAATTAAGTTTTATTCTAGACCTTTTGTTAAAATATTTCGCTTTTAGGCTTTGGAAATTTTCAAAAGTTTTTCAATATTTTTTATAGTATTCTCTGAAATTTAGTTTTTGCCAATTATAAAGTCATTATAAACACCCTGTTTGAAGCCATTTTGGTATTAATATAACGTACCAGCTTTTCCAAAGTTATGCGAAAAATTTCATCAAGCCGTTAAGATTACGTTAAATGCTACTTTGTAGATTTTCTTTTTTTCTCTACAGCAGAAAATTTTGCACAAAGTTATTTTACTGATTTAACTCACGCTACCATCTACGACTACGTTCACCACTTAGCTGGCACCATAGCTCAATAGCTTGGCAACTTTTATTTTCCTTTAATTTCAAGCATATCTCGTATGCTGACAATAAGCTGATTTGTGTCATCCTCAACATGCCTCTGCCCACATTTATCCACATAAGTAATAGCTGAATGTGCGTGTGAGTGTCTCTTTGTCTCTGTGTCTGCTGATGTGTGTATAAGCGTGTGTATGCGACTGTGCTTGAAGTGCCTAGCAGTATCTGTATAAAAGTCAATATACTTATGTTGATATTTAGCTTTGGCGTCATCGCACAGTGGTTGCCATTAAGCAAAAATAAGTAATTTTACGAATTTTTTGGAAAAAAATCGAATTATGCAATAAAATCAAGACCTACGTAAAATTAAAACAAGTTTCAGAATGTACAGTGTAATCTCCCTTAACGGACACTTCCCATAAGCGAACACCCCCTTTAGACGGACACTGCTGTCAGATCCCGGCAGCGCTCTATAAGAAAAGCGTTGCGGTTGCTTTCCCTTGAACGGACGCTTTTCATGAGGGGACACGGACACATGCTTGACAAAAAAAAATTCTCTTGGAGGGACATTTGGTTTATTTTTTTCCGATTTTTGCATGCCATAATTTACAACTAAGCTTGACAAAACTCTTTTAATTTGTTCGCTTTAACAACAAGGCACGGTTTATCATATTTACTACATCATATAACATAAGGGGTATTCTCTATGCCTAGGATATGCCGTTGCACGGTGCAAGAATAGGAAATGTATAATATCTGCAATTAAGAAACAACAATGGCGGATTGTACATTTCCATTCTTGCACCGTGCAACGGCATATCCTAGGCATAGAGAATACCCTTATAGTTAAATGTGAATATGGTAAATATTTTCTCTCTCACATAATGTTTTCAATCTAACGTTTTTTTGTACATTTTACGGTTCTACTTCGGAGAGTTGGCAACACTAATTCTTGCAATGTTTGTGGTGCATACGTATGGTGCACAAACCTATCTGACCAACAGCTTGTAATCTGTGCCAGTGATGCTCACAGCTTATGCCCGCGGGTATTTTTGCTTTTGAATGAGACAATTACTGTAGCTGTGGTCATCCCTGATCTATGCAATTACTTACGCGATCTAGGTGATTCCGCAATAACATAGATGTGCGTTTGTTTATTGTAGTTTGGAAAGCATTGTTCTACTGTTTTCGTAAAGCAGGGTTTACATTTGACAGTCAGGAATGTCCGACAGCATTTGATGTTGATTTTGAGCCTGAGGATGATATGCAACTAGCCGAAATAGAAAAAAATATGTATTGCAGGGGTCAGTGAACAAAGCTTAAAAGATTTTTATCAGATCGATGATGATTTACCAATTGAGAGATCTGCTTTGGATTTACGCGTACCATTTCTCAAGTTAAAGAAATTTCTGATAATTCAACAGATGAAATTGAACTTTCAGATCTTCAAGATGAAATAAACAACATCCTAACATATAAAGAGGCTTTGGCGTAAGCGCATGATCTTATAGCGTTTGTGAAATGTCAAGGTGTACTTTCATTGCTGGACTTTCATTTTCAAGACGTTATTGCCAAGACCAAAACACGCCAAACCAGGATGGAGGAATATTTATTGAAATAATATAGAACTATAAACATTTTACACTTTTATTACATAAGAGCTACATTTAATGATTTTTTTTTTTTTGTTATTTCCCTCATTATTATTGAATTGTTTATTTTTCTTTTATTTTTTTCAATAAAAGTATTTTAAATAAAAACTAACAATCTTAGACAATTTTTTGTTGATTTAAATTTGGAGTTTTCTCTTGGCCGGACAATCCTTTTGTACGGACACATTTCAATGGTCCTTTCGGTGTCCGCTCAAGAGAGATTCCACTGTATTTTCCTAGCTAAACACTGCTATCGCTTCCACAGCTAACCACAGCTTTTCTGAGCTTTTTCAGATTTTTTAACTACATCTTTAAGAGCAAAGGCCACTATGCGCAGCTCCATTCAACTCTTGCAGTCTCAGGTATGGTTTAAGATTTACTTAATTTTTCGAGTTTCCTTGCTAAATGTAGGCATCACGTAAGCGGGATTAGGTTATATTATTTCAGAGCAGAGCAGAGCCATTAAGTTGAAGCCAGAGGAATTACAAATTTTAGCTCAGCTTATGTGGCTAAAGCTTTAATTTGTGGCAATAAATAGTAATTTGTTACACAAAAATTAAAAACTTAGACAAAGCTGTTGAAAAATAGCTTTTTGTTAACTTAATCCTTTCGGCATAGAGGGTGGGCCATCTAGTGGTTTCTTTTTAAATCATAGATTATTTTGACACTGACAGCTGTTTACCGTTTGAAATCTTGTCATCAGTCAGTATCATAGAAATACGTCACTTTACGCTTGCACAACGTTGGGAAATATTGGAAACTTATTTCCAAAGTGAGTTTTGTGTAGCCTCATTAATAATCATCTTTTCTGACGAAGTGCTTTTTCATCTCGGCGGCTATGTTAACAACCAAAATTACCGCATCTGGGGCTTGAAAAACCCACACGTTATTGTCGAGAAGCCGATGCATCCACAGAGAGTGGCAGTTTGGTGCGGATTGTAGAGTGGTGCCATCATTCAACCATCCTCAAAAATGAGGCTGGGAACAACTTTTTGGTCAACGGTGGGTATTATAGAGCCATGGTAATCGACTTTTTTTACTGAAATTGGAGACATGAATTTGAACAACCTCTGGTTCATGTAGGATGCAATCGTGCAATGCCACACAGCCCATGCCACAATCGATATTTTGTGCACAAAATTCCCAAATCGTGCTATCAGCCATCTTGACGATGTCAATTGGACGCCTCGGAGCTGCGATTTGACACCTTTGGACATTTCTCTGTAGGAAAACGTAAAGGACTGATGTTATGCGAATAATTCGAAAACGATTCAAGCACTTAAGGCCAATATCATCCAAGTAATACGTGAGCTACAGCCCGAAACCATCAACAAGGTCTTGGAACATTTGAGTGACAGAATGCACTACTATTTACAAAGCCAGCCGAGGTAGCCACTTGAACAACGTTGTGTTCCATAATTAATGGGTATGTTTGCTCTTACTAATAAAGCCATAATAGATGGAATATATTTAATTTTGTTTATTTTATTGCATTTAAAAAAAAAAACTTGTATTTGGCCCACCCAGTATTTGAGCACTTGATCTTCTTATAAATTAACCTTTACTTACCTTGCTGCCGCTTATTACCTAAGGTCGGTTTTGGTCTTATTCAAAAGCATTTGTTATGCACTAGGTGCCGCCAATTGGAACTACCAAGTGTCGATAGGTAGTCAGGTCAGGAGGTATGTCATCGACTCCTGTGAATTTTTTGATTTTAAGTTGTTAAGACTTTATTATAGTCGAGCAGTGGAATTTCAAAGCAGTCATCCATAGTTGAGGCTTCCAGGATATAATTTCTTTTGGTGGGATTGTTGTCAGCGTCAAGATTCAGAAGCCTAAAGAAGGGATCTCTCAACATCAGTGTTTCCTGGACATCTGATGTTGATGTTGATGTTGATGTTGATGTTGATGTTGATGTTGATGTTGATGTTGATGTTGATGTTGATGTTGATGTTGATGTTGATGTTGATGTTGATGCTGTTGTTGTTGTTGATGTTGATGTTGATGTTGATGTTGTTGTTGATGTTGATGTTGATATTGATGTTGATATTGATGTGGATGTTGATGTTGATGTTGATGTTGATGTTGATGTTGATGTTGATGTAGATGTTGATGTTGATGTTGATGTTGATGTTGATGTTGATGTTGATGTTGATGTTGATGTTGATGTTGATGTTGATGTTGATGTTGATGTTGATATTGATGTTGATGTTGATGTTGATGTTGATGTTGATGTTGATGTTGATGTTGATGTTGATGTTGATGTTGATGTTGATGTTGATGTTGATGTTGATGTTGATGTTGATGTTGATGTTGATGTTGATGTTGATGTTGAGTTGATGTTGATGTTGATATTGATGTTGATGTTGATGTTGATGTTGATGTTGATGTTGATGTTGATGTTGATGTTGATGTTGATGTTGATGTTGATGTTGATGTTGATGTTGATGTTGATGTTGATGTTGATGTTGATGTTGATGTTGATGTTGATGCTGATGTTGATGTTGATGTTGATGTTGATGTTGATGTTGATGTTGATGTTGATGTTGATGTTGATGTTGATTTGATGTTGATGTTAATGCCATGCAGCTGTCAATTTTTTTTTTGTGTATTTTGATCATGTGTCCGAAGACCTCACCTTCATTTCCGTTCCTTAAAATGTACCGGTACGCCAGTAGTCACAAAGTTAAAATTCCATGCAAAGTTATTCCATGGTTGTAGAATTTTTGCTGCATTATGTGGTTGCCAACCTGAAATCATGACGATAAGAATTCTTTTTTTGGTTTTTTAGTTATGGGGCGTAATAACACATCTATGATGTCGTAAAACAAAATTTACCGCGGCTGAGTGAGTAATAATTCTATGCAACGATATTACATTTCTGTTACATTTTTATTTTTTTTATTTTTGTCGTAAGGCCAAGCATAATTACTTTATTTTCTCTTTAAGGAAATGCATCGCCGCTGCAATTTGGCATTGTCTATCTTTGAGTGGTTCTCTCTTGTACCCATTACATCAGAAATTTTTTGTATAATTTTTTTTGTTAGGGCTTAGAACAGGCCTTTATTTGTGTATCATCTTTTTAATCTTAGCTCTAATATTCAGCGAGTAATAATTCCATATAACAAATATTCAGTTGCGTTGATTAATCAAGATTTTGAGAATAAATTCGAAAATCCAAGTATGCAGTTATAATTTGTTCCACCATACCCTTGAGGTCATTCAGGTATTTGGCTAAGTTTTTTTATGTTTACCTTTCTCTACTCTGAATAATAAATGAAATTATTTATTATTATTATTTATTAACATATAATTATAAATTATAAGCTAACAATAGAAGAAAAAGCAATAGCGACAATGGCCTTCAGCTATACTATTCTTAGAATAAACTTAAATATTTTAATATATATATATATATATATATATATATTGTACGCATGTATATGGAGTTAATTAGATTATATAATTATAAAATAATTAGAAAATTCAGTTATAAATCATTAAAACATTGATAATTTAACAATTTTTATAATAAATATAATATTTTATTTGAAGTAGTGAAAAAAAAGGAGAATTATATTAAATGATATAAATCACCTAATTTTAAGAAGTTGATTATTTTTTTCATGCTTTCTAAAGATGGATTTGATAAATAGAAAAGAGGATTAGCATTAGGGAATAATTGGTTTCTCGTAAAAGTAAAATGATTACAATCAGATATAATATGTTTAATTGAAAAATGGGTAGAGTTGCAGAAAGGACAGTTAGGGGGAGGGGAATTATCAAAAAGATAGGAGTGGGTGAGTTTTGTGTGTCCTAATCTAAGGCGCTCAAATTTAACCATATCGAGTCTGCTTAAGTGTTCCTTGTGGTTGAATTTGAGGAAAGTATTAATATTTATTTTGGAAGTATTTATGCATTGGTACCAATTGGATGTCAGACGCCATAGTTGTATTTGTTTTTCAATAGAAACGGTTTTCAAATGTTTTTGTATGTCCTTACAGTTATGGTTGGAAGAATATATTAGAGGAGAATTCGTTGCTAGTTTAGCTGCTTGGTCTGCAAATTCGTTACCAGGTATCTGAACATGTCCCGGAATCCAGATAAGAATGAATTTAGGGAAGAGTTGCATTAAGATGTTTCTAATTGTTTTTGGGTAAAAGCTGTTGTTTTCAATATTTAATATGGAATCTATTGCGGAGAGTGAGTCAGAGCATATTGCGTATTTGCCTCGTTTGGATTTAAGGGTATTAAGAGCATTGTAAATTGCAATTATTTCAGCAGAGAAGACAGAAGAGTAGCTTGGGAGAAGTGAAATTTGTAGTATGGTATTTATAGTTGTGATGCTGTAGCTTGATAGGTGTTGACATTTAGATCCATCAGTGTAGATCATTGTACGATCTTGGAATTGGTTTTGTATTTCTAAAAATTTTTGTTGATATACTAGGGGTGAAGTGGAGTTTTTTGGAAGTTGACGAAGAGATGTGCATATAATTGAGGACTTTAGATGCCAAGCAGGTATTTTCAATGTTGTTTGTTTCATTTCCACGATAGGGATATCTAATGAGTTGCATAACGTTAATGATCTTATTATAACGGATGGGATTTTCTTTTCTTTTTTATTGTTAATAGTTTTCCTTATGGGTTGATGTAAAAGAGAATTCCGACTGAACATAAGTGATTTGAAAAGATTGGAAGTTATGTAGTCCCTTCTGTTTTCTAATGTCATAATGTTCGATTCGAATAATATGTTATTAATGGGGGTCGTTCTAAAAGCACCGAGTGCTATTCGCAGTGATGAATGTAGTATTGTTTTAATTTTGGCGCTTGTAGATTTTGGAGAGAAACCATAAATATATATACCGTAATCAATTTTTGAAATTAATAAAGATTTTATTGTGTTTATAAGAATTAAAGTATTACAGTTGAATTTAAAGTGAGATAGGCATTTTATAATGTTAAGTCTTTTTGCTAATGATGATTGGAGGTAGTCAACATGATTTTTCCATCTGTAGGATTTATTGAAAATGATGCCAAGTATTTTGAGGTAATTCACATTTTCTATTGTATGGTTGTGAGCTTGAATGATGCAATTGCAATTTTTTTTGCGGCATATGTGTAAATGCTTACATTTTGTAGTTGAAAGTTCAGCACCTGAGTAGTCACTCCAGGTTAAAATATCACTTATGATATCGCTGAAGTCAAGGGTTACGTTTTTTGTTTTATTCAAAATTTTTATTATATGGAAATCATCTGCATAAGCACAGAACTGGTATTGCTTATAAGATGTTAGGATATCACTTAATTTGTTATAAGCTATAAGAAATAAAATAACCGAGAGGGGGGAGCCTTGTGGTATTCCATTAAAAAGTGGGCGGGATTGGGAGTAAAAGTTGTTAATTTTGATTTTAATTTTTCTATTTGTCATGAAATGATAGACATAGTTAATGATATTAGGACCTAGCTTCCATTTTGTTAGCTGGTCTAAAATGGAATGTATTCCAACTTTATCGAAGGCTTTGGCAAAGTCCAAAGATACAATTGATAAGTGGTTTTTTTTTGAGAGTGTGTTTGTAATCACATAATCCAGATAAACTAGAGAATCAGATACAGACCTACCTTTTTTAAAACCCATTTGGCAACTATTGAGTAAATTATTTGTTGAGACAAACCACCATAATCTGTTGGCTACTATTTTGTCAAGGACTTTTGAACAACAGGGATTGAGAGATATGGGCCTATATGATTGTATACAAGTCTTATCAGAATTGGGTTTTAGGATGGGAATTATTGTGCTTATTTTGTATGACTGGGGAGAATAATTTTTAAAAATATTATTGTATAACCGTAAAAGTCTGAGTTTTGTAGATAAAGATAGGTTGCGAATCATGGGGTACGATATTCGGTCCGAGCCGGGAGTCTTGCCTTTTAGCTTGTTTAAAGCTATTGTCAGTTCAAGTTGACTTATATCATTATCTATTGGTAATGCATGTTTGCATGGTAAGTAATTAGTAGGTAGAGAGGTGAAAGAATATTTATTTTCCCGAAAAAGGATAGGAAAGTTATTATCTGCTGACGACTCAGACCAAAATTTGCAAAATTCTTCAGCAATTAACGCTTGATTTGTGATGTGTGGTGTAGAAGAGTTTGGCGTGTTGACACAGTGGATAGTCTGGAAAGTCTTTAAGCCACAGAATAGTCTAATATTGGACCATATTTTCGATATTGGTGTTGTAGGGTTAATATCTCCTGTAAATGCATTTATTGATTCCTTTTTGGCTAATTTTAATTTAAGTTTAAACAATGCGTTTGCTTTTTTATAATTTATGATGTTTTCTGATGAAATGATTCGTTTTAAGCAGTGCCATAATCTATTTTTGTTATCTTTAAGTTTCTGTAAGTCTTTGTTCCACCAAGGTACCAATCGTTTATTCTTATGAAGAGAGTATTGGGGTATTGTTTCACTAGAACTTTGTAATATTATTTTGTGAATGTTCGCAGCCTCTTTGTTAATGTTATTGCTTTCTGCATATTTTAGGTTTATCCGCTCGGATAATTTTTGGTAGGCTGGCCAGTTTGCATTTGTTGTATTGAATTTTGGTTTAGAATATGGAATGTTAAAAATCTGGGTATGAAAAAGTGATGTTATGATAGGGAAATGATCACTTCCAAAGAAATCATCTAGTATTTCCCATGACGATTGAATCGCTAGTATAGGGGAACAAAAGGTGAGATCAATATGAGAGAAAGTGTTGTGGGTACTAAAATGAGTTGGGGATCCGTTGTTGAGTAGTATAAAACGAGATTGATCTAAATACTTGGAGATAATGTTGCCTCTGCGGTTATTATTCAGCGAGCCCCATTTTTGGTGCCAGCTATTAAAATCTCCACAGATCAAACATTGAGAGCGAATAGGGTTGAATACATTTTCTAAATTTTGGATGTTAAAATTTTTGCTTGGAGGAATATATGAAGAGACTACTGTAAATTTTATTGAAGATTGGATAGTGACAGCAATTGAATCTATATCATTGTTAAGTAAAACTTGCTGATGATGGAGAGAGTTGTGAATAAGCAGAGCCACTCCTCCATAGGAATTGGAAGTGTTGAGATGATATAGTTGAAAATTAATGGGGATTGGTATATTAGTGCTATTGTTTATATGCGTTTCTTGCAAGGCGATTACTTTGGGACTATGCAGTTTTATAAAAAGTTGTAGTTGATTATAATTGTTAGTGTAACCTTTTATGTTCCATTGAGCTATTTTTAAGGCCATTGATAGTAAATTTAGATTATAATAATATACGAATATAGTCGTGTACTATAAAAGAGTACATTATTCAAATAGAAATAGAAGTGGAAAACTACTTGTTTAAGAGTTGGTAGATAAAGATAGAAGAAACTAATCCTACGCCAAGTGTTCATCTGAAATTTCGTCATAGTCTTCAATTTGGACAGCGTTTGTTGTTTTCAAGAACGGTTTACTTTTGGAGTTGGATTTTGCCTAAAGTTGAAACTTGAGTCTTCTGGGTTTTTATTCTTTATTTTGGTGTTGTCTTTTTCTTCAATTGGTTGATAAGCCGTTTCGGGGTGTTTTTTGGTAAAATCTTAAGCTTGTTGATTTTTCTTGATGCAGCTTTTTTCATGGCCATTTCAGAGGTTGATGAAGTCATATTGAGATCGGTGCTAGAGTTAGACAGTATGTCATCATAATCTATGATGACTCGATCGTTGAAAGTTGCATTTTCGTTGGTAGTAACATTAGATTGATTATGTGATAAGGAGCTTGAGTGGGTTGTTGTGTTGATGTTAGCAGTTGTTGTATAGTTGGTAGTGATAGAAGCGTACGTAGGAGTGCCATGTTGATGGCGCTCTGAGTAGATAGCGTGAGCAACCTTGTTGCTGACTTTTTGCATTGTTTTAATTGCTTGAATTTCTTTCTGTTTAATAAATATTGGGCATTGTTTGTCAAATGCTGTATGGTTGTGTGGAGTAATTTTTGTTTTTAAGCAATTAATGCACTGTTTTGGGTTTTCACATAGTTCATTCATTTCTGGATTAAGGTGGTAGTCTTTTGCACATATTGCACATTTTTTTTCATTTTTGCAGTATTTTGAGATATGATTGTATGAAAGGCAGTTATTACATCTAAGTGGTCTCGGTATATGGGGGCGAATAAATACTCTTTCATAACCGATGTTAATGAAGTCCGGTAATACAGTAGATGCGAAAGTTAAAATCACTAAACCCGTTTCAATTTGTTGTTCGTGAACTTTTTTCAATATTTTAGAGACTTGACACACATTTTGGTTTTTTAGTTCTTCTAAAATTTCATTCTCAGGTATGCCGCGTAGGTCGTTGCAATATATAACGCCTTTTGAGTGGTTTAATGTATTATGCTCAGTAATTTCTAAAGATATATCATTGGAAAGAGCAATTAAGGTTAATAGTTTATTGGCTTGGATATGATTTTTTGTTTTTATGAGCACAGTTCCGTTTCGGGTTTTTTTGCAAACTTCTACTTCACCGCCACAAGTGGCATCAATGGCCTTTTTTAATAGAAAAGGGGACACACTGGCTAAGCTATTATCGCTGTTTGTTCTGGTCATTACCAGGTATTTAGGTCCGGAGGTCACAAAAACAGGTTTAATTGTATTATCCCATTTAAGGGAGGGTTGTCTGTTAAATATGTTGGGAGGGTCGTTCATCTTGCTTCTGGTTTCAGAGCGAGAGCCCCTCTGCCTTCACTACACCAATTGTTAGTTTTATTATATATTTTTGTTTCTTTTTGATAAATAACGGATATTAATAGATTTTATTTTTGTTACCGATTCCGATATAGCAAATGGGTTGAAATAGTCGTTGAACCAGCAAAATCACAAAAATTCAAAAAAAAAGAAAAAAAAAAACAGATACAATTTTATGTATTCAATGAAAAAAAGGAGAATTTATTTTATTTTCAATGATTCGAAAAGCGAACGTTACTGCTTGAAGTAAATGAAATTAACTTAACATGAAATATATGTTGTTTTGATTAGTTTTTTGTGATTTTTAGTTATTAAAAAGTTCTGAGAAAACTTTTATAGAAATCCGGAGAAAAGTCCCAGAATCTTATGTATTCCACACTTACATACATCTACTCATCAAACGACATATTTCTTAAATTTTGCCATAAGCAAAGCATAATATTAAAATAAAAACAAAAATAAATAACTAGCCCTTTTAGCCCTTGAAAGGACTTTGACCTAGCTCCTTATGATCAATTGTGTTGTGCGTGTTATTAAGTTTGTACACAATTGACCGAGAACCGGACCTACATGCTTAACGCCGACTCCGAACGGCGATGAACAGAATGTTCTCGTTCTCAAGAAGCCTTACATGGCATTTTGATTACTCTCATTACTCTCTGAGGTTTGCCATTGTCTGCAGAGAGGTGGCGGCCGTACAGAAAAATTATTTTAATTCAAATAATTTTCTGTCGCTGTTGGGGTTCGAACCTGGGTCTCCAGGTTCTTTTGACATAGCGGCCACGCACTTTAACCAACTACGCCACGGACGCCACTATCAATTTCATAGTAGAATTTTTTCTGGTCCATAAGGCTTCGCCCATATGCTTGTTGTACTTCTTTACCATCTCAGGGCATGTAATTTAAATTTATCAGTGGATTTTGCAACTCTGCGCTTAACTGTACATGTGGGTTCTGGTGATATGAAACTTGTCAGCATATGGACCCCTCTGTTGTCCATCCACTTTACAAATGCCAGTCCTTGAGAGTTAACTGAAAATATGTCTCCCCTTTTCATATTTTTATCTAATGATATGTCTTTCGGAAGATTCTTTCTATTCACTCGGACTGTTCCACAAGCTTTTACGTTCCGCTTAATAATTTCTAATTGCAATAGAGACAAATTAAAAAAATTATCAAAATATATTACACATTCCAAGGATACAATTGATTCTGTAAGCTCCAAAATAACTGACTCACCTAAGCCGATGGCAGCATATTTAGTTTTTTTACCGGTGTAGATATCAAACTAAAACAAATATCCTGACTCTGAATCAGATCTACACTACATTTTGAAACTCCATCTTATTGGCTTGTTTTGTATATACTGCTTTGATATATTATGGCCTGTAAATTTTATCATCTGTTCATCTATTGCTTGGTATTTAGTATTATTCATTGTGGCTTGAAAACATTTGTTGAAGTGAGTTATTATGGGTCTGACTTTATATGCTCTATCATGATTGGTAGAATTTTTATCAGGTTGATTTTCATTGTTGCAAAAATTTAAGTTACAGCGAATTTCTACGAACCGAGTACGAGACATAATATTTGCAATATAAGGTACAGCCATATCTGGTTCAGTTGACCAATAATGCTTTATAGTTGGTAATATATGATACCCCATTTGTTAGAAGCTGGATGCACTCGTAAAATATGTTTGCAGGTGTATAAACGTTGAGCTTTCGCTTTCAAAAATATTTACTTTGCCAAACATATAGTCATTTTCTTCAAAATTATGTGGGGTATAGGAATGATGTCGCCATCTCAAAATTGCATCTGGAACATTGGTAGGCGCTGAGAAATTTTCACTTTCCTTTTCCAATTTGCACAATTTCGACTCCATCATCAATATCTCCCTTAATAAAAATTTGATCTTCCTCATCAAGAGCTAATGCACCCTCTTCCGCGCTATCCTCAGCCACAAGTACTTCAAAATTCTCATCATCTCTTAAATGGAACTCCCTGGTACCGTAATGCGCCATTCCTATAATAATTTTAGTTGAGAAAAACTTTTCTTAGCGAAAAATTTGCAATAAATTCACAATAAGAAAATATACTAAAAAGTTGCACTTGAGGACCATAGGGACACCTGTGTCCCATATGGTTTTTGCTTAAAAATCTTAACTATTTTCAAAGTTTTCGCGATAAAAACTGTTCATATACAAAATAGACACACCGATTGAACAAAAAAAAAACAAGTTTATGTTAATAAATCAGCAATAAAGACGAGTAATAATGCCACTATGTTTAACTCACAAAAACTTGCGCAACGTGATTTTAAGTTCGCTCAATTTGAAACAGCTGATTTCTGAACAGAGTTGCCAGACTATAAGTGCTTAATTCACTTTTTGTAGAATGCCATAGTGAAGTGAAAAACAATTTTAGACTTTTAGACATGTTATGGCGAATGAAAATATTTTGGGACACCAGTGTCCCTTGGTCATGAAAGGGTTAAATTTGATCAGTAATAAAAGAGATATAAAGAAGTTATTACGTGCGTCTACGAAAACCCGGCTTTTTAGCCCAAAAGATTTTGAGAGTAAGAAATTTTAAGAGAAAATCAAAGTATGCAGTAATAATTTGTTCCTCCATACCCATGAGGTCATCCAGGTCTTGAGCTAAGTTTCTTTATTTTTAGCATTTCGTTACACTGTGTAATTAATGAAGTTAACTTAAAATTAAATATATATTGTTTTGAAGAGTTTTCTGTGATTTTTAGTTATTAAAGAGTTCTGAGGAAATTTCTATAGAAATTCGGAGATTTGTTGCTCACAAGGAAAAAATTTCAGCAAAAATTTGGTTTTTTTACCATAACTCTGCAATTTGCCATAAAAATACATACAAATTTGATATCAAACAAAAGGTATTAGAAAGGCGCAAATAACAATTTTGTTGTTGCAATTTTCAACAGTTTTTAGTCGATATCATGAGTCGCACATAGACGCAATTATTTCATGTTTTGTTTGAGCGCAAACAATTTCAAAAGTTACCTATATTTATTTTTTTAAATTTTCAAGTTTTTGTAATGAATTTTTTTTTTTCTTAAAATGTACTAATAACTTAGCATTTTGTTTGTTTTTACAGATGAAGTACACAATATGGGTATCAGCATTTTTGGTTTTTAACGATCTTTTCGATTATATAGATAAATTATCATAAAATCTTAGAATGATGTAGTAGGATTTCCATATAAAATGATAATAATAGTTCATGGTGCACATTATCAGATTGTATTAATGATTTTTTAAATTTTTTTCACTATAGCGAATCTTATGTACCATGGTATTTTTAATTTTTTTACCAACTAAATATCTCAAAAATATAATAAAATAAAAGTTACGCAAATTTTTTTTTTTAAACTTACAAAATAAGCAAGGGGGTACTCTTTTGTGAAGCGAATAATAAAGCATTTTTTATTGTTATGCTTAATATCTACAAAAGGCACACTTTTCATTATACCAAAATAAAGATCGCTAAATTTTTTAATTTTGAATTAAAAAAAAATGAAGTATATTGTACATATAGCGTGAGTTTTTAAAAAAAATTAATAAAACGGAATAAATTTTTAAAAAAATCATATAAAAATAGTAAGTAAACAAAATGCATTATTAAATACAGAATATTGTTATAAGTTCAATGGTTTTTCATTGAAATTTTAAATGATAAAAATCCATTGGATAAAAAAACTGTAAGAAAATGTATGCAAAAGTGTTTGCTCATTGTAAAAAGTAGTAATCTTTATATTTTGCATTTATAAAAATTGGGGTTAACTGTGGGATGGGGCAAACAAGTAAAAAACCACATTTTATATGGAAATCCAACTAAATTTTTGCTTTTATGATAATTAATCTATATATTTGAAAAGATCGTTAAAAACCAAAAATTTTGATACCCATATTGTGTACTTTATCTGTAAAAACAAACAAAATACTAAGTTATTAGTGCATTTTAAGAAAAAAAAAAAATCATTACAAAAACTTGAAAATTTAAAAAAATAAAAAAGGTAACTTTTAAAATCGGTTGCGCTCAAACATAACTTAATATGAAATAATTGAGTCTATGTGCGACTCATGATATCGACTAAAAACTGTTGAAAATTGCAACAACAAAATTGCAACAACTATTATGTCAACGAATTGGATACCGTTATTTGCGTCTTTCCTAATACCTTTTGTTTGATACCAAATTTGTATGTGTTTTTATGGCAAATTGCAGAGTTTTGTTAAAAAAAAACAAATTTTTGCTGATTTTGAAACGCCATTTTAAAACCCTAAACTGAATGTTATGTGAATAAAGTACATATAAAAAAATACATCAACCTTAGAATGTCATCCTCTAATACATATCCGAAAATCATTCAAATCGGCGTCCGACACTTGGGGACCTTTCCTTGTCAGTTGCGGAAATCTTGGAATTATAATATGTAATATAAAAATTCAAAATTGCTGATTTTGAAACGCCATTTTGAAACCCTAAACATTCAATAAAGCACATATAAAAAAATACGTCAACCTTAGAATTTCATCCTCTAACACATATCTGAAAATCATTCACATCGGCGTCTGACACTTGGGGACCTTTCCTTGTCAGTTGCTTATAACTCTTGGAATTATAACATGTAATCACGCATTGATACATCCCTAATCCACTCTTACATATATCTACTCTCCAAATGCAAAATTTCTTAAATTTTACCCCAAGTAAAGCATGATTTCAAGAACAGTTATTAATATAAGCATTGATTAATATACAGAAGTTACTATGCATCTCTTTTAAGATCTGATGACAGCTTGACTTGTTTAATATTTAAATCTCATTTTTTATGACTTTTTGTTTTACATTGTATTTGGACGTATTTTTAATAAAAATCTTTAAGAACCACGAGTAGATAAAAGTACAAAAATATGTCAAGTCAAGGACATATAATCAGAGTTCAAAAATTGTTGTGCACACAGTTGACGTTGTTTTCAATAAATTCATTTACGAGTCATAAACTTTTCCAATACTTCTTTTACGACTACTGTTGATAACATTTCTGCAGTGTTTTTTTTTTTATTTTCAGCTGTTATTGCAGACACAAGAAGTGTATGAGTGTGTGTTCGTGTGAGAATAAAACACGCCCAGCGCATTACAACAGATTTCGGGCAAGTTAAGTGTTGTCCATTTTGTGGTCTTGCTTTTTTGTGACTTTTTAATGTGTTTCAGGAGTTGAACGTTCGCGGTCACTGAAGGTAAATGTTTTTATTATTATTCCTTAAAACGATAAAAATTTGAAAATCTACGTGAAATGGGTTTTAATATAAATTGATGTCAGTAAGATTTTGTGCCATCACGTGTGCGCTGTGATTAAGCAATTAAAGCGTTCAACAAGAGTGGGTTTCTGTTTAAAAATCGTTAACTTTCTATGGCAACTGGATGGTAGTATTTGAAGGAACTGAAGCTAGTTTTTTCAACCAACTTTTTAGCTCACAACTTTAAAGCTTATCTCTCTCTCTCTCTCTCTGGGTTTCCTCTTTACGTTTGTTAGCTTTTGACAACTTTTTGGAATTTATTTTATATATAATTCCCATTTTCCTGCTGTAAGCGTCAACCCAAAAATTACTAAAAAAGCAACAGCCACTCAAATAAAACACACTTACTTCCACACACACACACACATTTAACATTCTCCCAATGAAAATTAGCAAATTGCATGCCTTTTTTGTGTTTTTGTGCCACAGAGTGCCTCCTCTGTATAAGAAATATGCGCCTCAAACTAATTCACTTTGTTATTCCAAAAACAAAAAAAAAAAAAAAAACAAAAAAAAAGAAATCATGCCCAGAAGGCAGGCGCAGCACTTGGTATACCGGAAGCTCCACAAAGTAAAAAAACAAAAAATGGTTTCCAGTTCCTGTTTTGAGTGCCAAAAACAAATTGACACAAACTATGACAGAAGCAGCATGTTGAGCATTAGAGCTCCATTTAGTTTTGTTGTTGTTGTTGTTGTTGTTGTTGTAGTCACAGTCACTATATCCCTGACGCTTAAAGGCAAGAAAAATTTAAAATAATTTATGTCAACATAAAAAAAGGGTTTCACTCAAAATATTAAATAACATGTCTGATAGAGAATCCCGCTGGAGCAAGTTAATTAGAGACTTGAAACAGGATAATGTGCTGTGCGAATACTCAAACCTTTTGTGCTTAAAAAAAAAGGCTTAAATAAAGCTCTTTGACAGTTATAAGTTTTTCGTTTTTGCATAAAGGAAATCCTAAACCGTTCTTTCGTTTCATGCCGGACAAGATAAATTTTTTAAATTTATCCTTAGGTATGAGGGATGAAAATGCATGCATTAAAGTTGTGGTTCTTGAACCGTACTCCGTGGAACACTGGTGCTAAGTGTAAGCCATGACTGCGTATGGGATTGTTATAATGTATCAATCTTACATTGCCCGTTGCAATTTGATTTAAAATTAATAAGAAATGATTTTCGACTGGGCATAAGGTAAAATACCCCCAGGGCCGAACCAAAGTATATTCAAAGTCTTAAGCAGCCAATAAAAGGTTTATGTGTAAAAATAATATTCGCTTTTATTTTTTGATAAAGTCACTTTCTATCGGAGGTAGGCGAGGTTTTCACTCGATTTCGTTGATTTATATACTCAGAGTGCATAGTAAAGCTTATTTGCAAAATTTCAAGTCCATATGTTATATTAATTTTTGTGGAATTCTAAGAGATTTTACCGTTTTGACAAAGTCACTTTGTATGGGAGGTAGGCGTGGTTTCCATCCGATTTGGCTCATTTGCGAACTTGGTCTTTATTTTTTAGATATAAGCTTAATTATCGAATTTCGTGAAGATAGTTTGAAAATTACGGCTGTAATCGTGATCTTAGACAGACAGACAGGCAGACAGACAGACGGATATTCATACGAACGGTAATTCCAGTTTATTTAAACGTGAACACCTGTCCTATGGGCTTTATTTCACGTTGCCCCGTGAAATTGATGCCCAACGGATAAATCTTCAGGACGTTAGTACCATGCTAATACAAATACAACGTCCATTCGAGCTCTCCTGGGCGCCACTTCCATGATTCCAGACGCAACCAACGCCCTGTCATAGTAGTTTCAACACCGGTTACACACCATTCTTAAGTGTATATTTAAATGAATAAATATACAACAACCAATGTTGAAACGCATCAGTACTAATTATGGATGATTTGTTGAATCACTATCTAACATCTCTGACAATTTATGGGCATTGCCATCCGGTTGATTTAACGCAACTCCATGCCGATATCATAGACCAGTTCGCGACATTGAACTTCCACAGCCAGCACGATACTCCCCGAAGGGTCAGCCCTGCGATAGTCACCTCGGGCAAAGGGATTTAACTAGACACGCACTAACACACACCGACACATCTGCACCCATCGTTACCCAGCGTGAAAAAAAGCACTCCGAAAGGCTTTTTGGAGTGCTTGCTCATCAGCTGAAAGCGGTGACCCTACGTATGACACACCATTGTAATTTTAGCATAACATGTCATTGGAAAAAAGCACTTCAATTTAGCTGACTTTGATTGCTTCAAAAGGCCTCTTTGGGAATCTTTGGGTCAGCAGTTCGTTTCATTCGTTTTGATGTACCTAAAAAAAAGAGACTTACTCAGAGGGAGAGAAAGAGAGCGATTTTTGATTTTATCAAAAATAAGGTTTAGAATTTGCAACCATCGATATTGCTTCAAAAGGCCTCCCTTGGAGAGCTTTGGGTAAGCAACTCGTTTTTATTTTTAATGCATCAGCGAACAATTTTATATTTTGCCTGAAATAATAACTACAGCAGTGGTTTCCATTTTCAAAACAATTAAATGTTTAATAGTTTTCTTAAATTAAGTAAATAATAAGATACAAAAATTAATTAATTACATAAATAATAAAAGATATTAAAAAATATATAAAAATGAAATTCGTTATTTCATGTTTTCTTGCTTGTTCCTAAAATTTTTTCAATAAAACCGGTTTTTAAATGTCAGGAACCCTTTCTTCATTGCAGCTTCGTAGTTCTGGAAGCCGAAAAATTATATCAGTAAAAATTATTGCCTCTTTCTTACACACAAAACTCTTTCTACATTTTTATTTAATTAATTTTTCTTACTTTCACTGTTTCGAACACTAAAAACATTTCATTTTAGTAAACTTGGCACGCGCACTTGTACCAAACAACTGAGTATTTGCATGTCACGTTTTTTTTTATCTGATAATTTTTTCTTTTGTTCGGTTTTCCTTTTGTTCAGGCGGCCTCGGTAGTCGAGTTGGTAGCGTGCTCGACTGCTACCCCAGAGGTCACGGGTTCGATTCCCGGCCAGGCCATGGTCCTTCGCTTTAAAAACCTTTCTAAATTTTCTATCCTCATTTCTAATCAACTGAAATTAAAAATTCATCAATATTTACAACTTGAAGTTGTAGTTGATCGTAGAGAAGTTTGTGGATGAGATTGCCTTATAACTTGAATTGACTGAGGTAAAGGCATAACACTTGCCTCTGATTCAAATTCACATGTTTCTTTGGCTTTCCACCACGCTTAGAACATCCTACACGTGCTTCACTTGATTGCCCTTGCCTTCCCACTAATCTATCACCCCATTTTCGAACCAAGGCAGACTTGACTGAATAGGCATTCCACCTGAAATCCTTGGTTCAAAGCTAAAAAAAAAAAAAAAAAAAATCTGACGTTTTGCTCCTGTGGGAAGCTGCTGACATGTCGGCCGCTTGGGTAATGACTTTAGTGGCAAAAGCCACCACTATTGGATGTGCTACAGCGTAGACATCACACATCACATCTGACTGTGTGACACATGGTCACCACTAATTCGCACCTTTTCAAACTGTCATTCCGATGCTAATAAAATATACTTTTCACTTCGGAGTACCCAACTCTGACACCTCATGATATACACCAAATTAACAACGTTTAACCAGTCTTTATAAGACTATCCATTAGACCAATGCCAATGTACCGGTGAAATTGTGATCGTACGTCTGTCGAGCGTAACGACGTAAGACTATCCCCGTGCTAACAAATTTTAAGAATTATTGCTATTCCTTTGTAGGCATACGCTAGCGTTGATCAAGTCAAACGGTCTACTTACTCCCCAGATGGAGGACCAACTCTAGGATCTGGGTGTCCCTCTACATTTACCCAGGATAGAGCGAACCTGTTGCCTGCGACTGTCCTCCTTTATTCTAGCTTTGGACAAGCTGCTCATGAGAGGAGTTAGACAGACAGACGGACATGGCTAAATCGACTAGGGTGGTGATCCTCATCAAGAATAAATACATAATTTTCTATACTTACCACGCCTCCTTATGGGCGTTACAAATGGAGTGACAAAATTAATATAACGTGGGGGTACAAATACCCTTTACTTTAAATTCATTTTTTACACGGTTTCAGTTCATATGTGACACAATTTCCTGGATTTTGGTTAAAGGTAACAATGGTCTATCTACGTCACCTCTTGTTAGGAATGTTATATACGATTTAACTAGTACGAAGTCTATGAAGTCTATTGAAGTCTATCTATTTGTTTGCTCTATCCAACCTTAATTTTTTGAACTCCTTGCCCATTTTCTCTTACCAATCCGTTTCCAAATTCTTGTAATAGTTAGTGTTCTAATCCTTAACCTAATCTTTTTCCTTATCCTTTTCTAAGATTATGTCAAAATCTTTGTGCTCATGATTGTTCTAGTCTTTGTAAGTATTTTTGTGCTTATCCTTCTCATTATTGTTGATTTAATCCTTGTCCTTGACCTTGAAGACTCCTAATTATCGTCTTAAGCCTTACCCTAGTCTCTGTCTTAATTCTTAAACTTATCCAAAAGTAATCCTCCTATCAGAAAATGCTATAAATTTTGCAATTGGCCCCTAATGTCAGTTCTGTTTTGACATTTGTGTAGTAAACACATGCGAAATACACGTTAATAAACAATGTTACGCTACACTGCTCCAGAACGCGGAATTAATCACCACCAAGAGGAAGATGATTTTTCATCAAAAATAATCATGAGTGATGAGGCCCATTTCCATCTTAGCGGGTACGTAAATAAGCAAAATTTACGCTTCTGGGGCACTGAAAATCCGCGTGTAACCCACGAAGAGCCATTACACCCTCTCAAAGTCACTGTATGGTGTGCTGTTTTCGCTGGAGGAGTCATCGGACCTTTTTTCTTCGAAGACGGTTACTGTGAATGGTGAGCGCTACAGAGCAATGATCAACGAGTTATTTTTGCCGCAACTTGATGAATTGTGATTGGAAAACATGTGGTTCCAACAGGACGGTGCAACGGCACACACTGCACGTGTCTCAACCGATATGCTGAAGGATGCATTTCCTGGGCGCCTAATCTCCCGATTTGGCGATTTGCACTGGCCAGCAAGATCGCCTGATTTGACCGCTCCAGACTTCTTTTTGTGGGGCTTTTTGAAGTCGCGGGTTTATGTCAACAAGCCTCAAACTCTTGCAGCTCTTAAAGACAATATCCGTCAAGAATGTGAGGACCTATCGCCGGAAGTTTTGGCCGAAGTGATGGAAAAAGCCATAAAAAGGGCTCAAATGACAATCAACTGTGGCGGCGGCCATTTACATGACATCATATTCTCGACTTGATGTAAAAAAAAATTAAAAGACCAAATAAAAATAATCCACAAGAAGAATCAAAGTTTTTCATTTTTTTTTTTAAATTACAGCCAAAAAACATCGGAAGGTTATTTTTGCGCCACCTTGTACAACATAAATATATACTTACAATAAAAAACACAGGTGCGTCACTGGACACACGAGAGAAGCGAAGCATTTTCGCAAATTCATAGATTTGATAATTTAATAGCATTTTTTCGATTAAAATAATTTTTATGTAAATTCAAAACTTTAAAATAACAAAGTATATGTATCATATATATTAACCCTCTTCGGCCCTCCCTTAAAGCCCCCTGTTCAGTTGTAGGGAATAAATATACAAAAATCATTAATTTTGTTACAATTTAATCAACTTACAGGTTGTTTATTTTTAACGATATTTATAACGACCTTTAGTAGGAAGTAGAAACAACATCTAATACACAATCCTTAGTGAATATTTCTTTATTTCGTTCGTTCTTTTAGTTCGTTTGTTCTTTTAGTTCGTTAGATCTTTTAGTTCGCATGGACAAACCGAAGATTCAAACCATAGCTCGGTAAATTTAGTTATCTTTGCTCTAGTTCGTTTTGTTTGCTACTTTTGTCGGTTGGCTAGCCAATACACAGTCCTAGAACAGCCAACACACATTTCTTTCTTGAAGAAATAGATTATAGTGATCTGCTGAAACATAGCTTTAGCTAATGTTTATCACTGAATCAACAAAGTTATAAAGAAAGGGTTTTAGCGTAATGGTTAGAGGAGAGTACCAACAAACGATAGAACTGTGAGTTTGTGGGTTCAATTCCTGCAGCGGGCAAGAAATTATTTTTAATTTAACATTTTCTGGTTCAATTGATGCAAGCAAAAAACAATATCAATTCTAAGAAAAAGGTGTCGGAAAAAGTGTCGTTTTTTCTGATTTCACTCTAGCAAATCGCAGAACGAGGCGTAAAAAGCTTCGCTTCAATAAACTTGTCCTATTTCTTGATCTATGCCTTGCTCTTATCCCTATTAAAATCTTTGTTATTATTCTTTGTTTTAGTCCTTGTCGTAATCCTTAACCTAAACCTTGAATTAATCAATGTCCTTATCCTTATCTGTATATTTATCTTAATACTTGTCCTTATCCGTGTATAAATTTTTATCCTTATCTTTTTTGATAGTTATTGTCCTAATTCTTATCGAGATCCTTGGCCTAATCCTTATTATTTTACTTATACCTGCCCTAATCCTTGTCATTACTCTTTTCCTAACTCTTTGCATAGTTTTAACTCCTTGTTGTTATCCTTTTACTAATTTTTGTTCTCCTGTTTTCGTTTTTATACCCCCACGTTTAAAAAACGTAAATGGGGGTATATTCATTTTGTCACTCTGTTTGAAATGCCCATTAGGAGGCGTGGTAGGTATAGAAAAGTATATATTCTTGATCAGCATCACCACCCGAGTTGATTTAGCCATGTCCGTCTGTCTGTCCGTCTGTGATCATGATTACAGCCGTAATTTTAAAGCTATCATCACGAAATTCAATATTTAAGCTTTTATCTAAAAAATAAAGGTCAAGTTCGAGAATGAGCCAAATCGGATGAAAACCACGCCTACCTCCTATACAAAGTGACTTTATCAAAACGGTTAAATCTCTTAGAATTCCACAAAAATGAATATATGGACTTGCAATTTTGCATATGAGTTTTGATGTTCAAAATACACTCTAAGTATGAAATTCAACCAAATCGGATGAAAACCACGCCTACCTCTCATACAAAGTGACTTTATCAAATAGGTAAAATTTCTCTAAAATCCACAAAAATTAATGTATGGACTTGAAATTTTGCATATACACTTTGATATATAACGTGTACTATATGTATGAAATTTAACCAAAAAGAGTGAAAACCACGCCCACCTCCCATACAAAGTGACTTTATCAAAAAACAAAAGCGAATATTTTCTGTTAAAACTATAACGAAAACGTTTTTACAGATAAACTTTATTGATTGCTTAAGTCTTTGAATATACTTTGGTTCGGGCGTGGGGGTATTTTCGGTTCGGTCCAGTCGAAGATCATTTCTTACTAGTTTTTTTTTATATTGAGCTAACCTTCAAGGGATGTCTTCTAAGTATAACTGTGAAAACATTGTGTGGATTCGGAAAACAGGTTATAGTGGAAAGATGGAGTAGTGTCGCTAGTAGAGTAAAGTCGGTGAAGATTTGTTATAAATTTACAAAGTTCACTATTGCCGAAGAGCTCACTCGCAAAGAGATTTTTCAACAATTCAACTGTATGAATCAAGAACGAATTATCTTGATAATACGAGATGCTATTGGCCAAAAAGGAACGGTATGCGGGTGGGCTTGGCGAGTTGCCCACGGGATCTTGGAAATACTTGACCTGCTGGCGTCAGGCCAATGTACTCTCATATGTCTTGGTACATGACTAAACGTGCTCACTGTGAGTGAACTATTGAACGTACTCGCTTCATTTGACACCTATTTGACATTTAGCATTTATGTTTCTTTTTCGCGAAAAAAGTTTTCGGCGCAGTTCTTTAAAATCATGGAATGCGGCTCGCTCGAAAATCGTGTTGTAAAAGTTGGCCTATAAAAATCTGGCATGGAAAGAGGCAATATCTTTCGGACCTTGCGACCACTCGGAGTCACTTGTTATTTTGTGTATCGTACTGTGAAGTTGTTTGCAGATATTGGTGGAATAATCGACCGTCCAAAATCCGGTTGTCCGCGTCCTGTAAGAACATCATGAGCCATCAAAGCGGTGAATTCTCGAATCAAGCTAAAACCTCTGCGAAAGCAGAAAATCTTCTCGCAGGAGATGAATATGCCTTGGCGCAATAGATCTCTCGCATTCTTAAATATTACTTGGGGCTCAGAGCATACGAAAGACACACCGGGCACCTTCTTACGGTAGCGTTAAAAAAACAGCATAAGCGAAAATCGAAAGCGATACTTCTTAAGCTGGTGGATAATGCCCACAGGCGTATTCTGTCTGGAAAAATAGAAAAAAAAATAATTTCGAGTTTTGATAAACCAATGTTTTCTGAAAAAAAAAAAAAAAAAAAAATACAGTAGAAACCAAGCAATGGCTTGATAAACATTATCCGGACTCTGTTCCATCGAGACAAATGGTGGAAAAGTGAATTGCTGAATTTAAACGTGGTCGAACCAGCACAAATAATGCAGAGCGCAGTGAAAGCCTAAATGAGGCTGTTATTCCAGAAAACATAAAAAAAAATCCACAAATTGGTTATGAACGACCGTAAATTGAAGGTGCACGAGCTAGCTGACATTGTACCATTTTACACGAACCACGACCATTTTACACGAACATTTGGGTATGAGAAAGCTCTGTTCAAAGTGGGTGTCAAGTGAGCTCACTGTCGACCAAACACAACAACGAGTTGATGCTTCAGAGGAGTGTTTGGCGCTGTTAAACCGCAATAAAATTGCAAAAGAAAAAAGTGTTGTTTCACCAAGACAATGCGCCGTGTCACAAATCCATAAAAACGATGGCAAAATTGAATGAATTGGGCTTCGAATGGCGTACCCACCCACCGTATTCTCCAGATTTAGCCCCCAGTGACTTTTTCCTGTTTTCAGATCTCAAGAGAATGCTTGCTGGAAAGAAATTCAAGGCCAGTGATGTGAGTAAGCGCTGAAACTAGGCCTCAGTTTGACGAGAAAGAGAAATCGTACTATAGAAGTGGTGCTATCAAAAAGTTGGAAAATCGCTATACTCGTTGTATCGCTCTCGAAGGCAACTATGTTGAATAATATAATCGACTTTTATCATAATTTGGTTTTTTTCTTACTTATTCTTGTCTTACTTATTAGTCATTCTCTGTCATAATGACATGCAGCAGAACTCGTTCCGAAAATTCAGAGATGTCACCATTCTGCTTCTGTAACGGTTTGGTGGGGAGTCTTCTATGATGGGGTCACCAAGCTCCATTTTTGTGAAAAAGCAGTCAAAACATCGGCGAAAATATATGAATCCGATGTTTTGGAATTGGTTGTGAAGCCTCTTAACCCTTTCGCCCCTACTGGGATAATCCCAGCGAACTTCCTTACGTCGTATCATTTTTATTTGCTGTTGTATTTTAAAGTGTGATATATCCCAATAAAGGTTGAAGTAATATCTTTGGTATTATTGCAAAAACAATGCTCACAGTTATAGCGGTACCTCATTTGTATGCAGTTTTTTAAAGTGAAAGCACGTGTTTTTCGATAATCTTCGTATAATTTGGTAAATAAAACCGGAGTTTTTGTGTTCGAAATTCTGTATTATTACAAAAAGTGTGGTGTAAAATATTGTTTTTAACATTTTGCAGCGAGGAAATACTCAATCGGTAAGGAAATAGAAACCTTTTATCTTAAATGGGATATATTGTCCCAATAAGATTATCGGGTGGGATGTATTATCCTAATATACGTTACAAACACTAGTTGTAATTTTATTTTTTGCAGATGGCAAGAAAGAGATTGTCGAATAGGGAACTGGTCGAGATTATGCAAGAGGACGATGAAAGCGATAATGAAGGTACAGACTTCAGTGATTCTGGATCCAATTTTTCTCCTTCAGATGATGAAGACCAGGACACTGAGGACGAAAATTTTACTGACTCAAGCAATAATAACAATGAATCCGAGGATGATGATGAATTCCCTGATGACCCTGATCCTGCCGTGGAAGTTGAGCGAAAATAATACATTTGTACCTAAATTTACAATGCCTGAGGACAGAAATGCAGAGGTATCATTGAATTTAGCACCTTCTGCTACTGAATATGATGTCTTCAGGAAAATTTTCCCGAAGGGTTTGTATATTCGCATTGCCGAATGTACGAACCAGAGACTAACGAAACTAAACAGAGTGAAGAATACGAAACGCAATTTAACTGATGAAAATGAAATCATGACTTTCATTGGAGTGTCTTTAATTATGCATTATAACCACGTGTCGGCTTTAGCTGATTATTGGAGCAACATTTCCTTGGGCAATGAAGCTATTAAAAAGAGTATGTCCCGCGACCGATATACTCACCTGTCGTCGACAATATATTTTAATGACGTAGAAAAGCCGAGTGGAGCTCCAAAAGACTATTATATGTCTGAAGTTGTAGCTTGCGTGAAGAAAACGTTTTCGGAAGGACGAACTGAAAGCCCTTTCCAATCAATAAATGATAGCATGGCGAAATTCAAAGGCCGTTCCGTGCTAAAGCAGTACATGCCAATGAAGCCCATAAGATGTGGTGTAAAAATATGGATGCGCTGTGATGTTAGACCGGATATACTTATGACCTAAATATTTACACCGGAAAGGAGACCAACCAAGACATTACCGGCACCCTTGGCGAAAGAGTCATCCTCAAATTGACATCAACTATTCGGAATAAAGACGTTGCTGTGGTTTTTAATCGATTTTTCACGTCAGTCTCGTTGTTAAAAAATATTCCGTTTCCAGCGCTGGGAACTTATATGAGAAATCGAAAAGAAACACCAGCTTTTGCTGGCCGCTTGGATCGGGGGAACAGCCAGTTTCAAGTGAGTGCTGATGGTTTATCAGCTGCAAGATGGATGGATTCTAAGGAAGTACTGATCATGTCAAATTGCCATAGGCAGATTTAGTTCTGGTACAAAGGAAGCAAAAGGATGGTACAAAGAAGAATGTGGACTGACCTTCGATCATAAGCGACTACAATCGGATGATGGGAGGGGTCGATCTGGCCGACCGAAAAACAGCAGTGTACGACATGAACAGGAAGTCCAAGAAGTGGCGGAAGAAAGTATTTTTTAAAATCCTTATGCTTTGTGTTGTAAATGCGTGGATCGTATATATGGAGCAACATCGCCGTAAGATTCCGTTGATACAGTTCATAGTTCCATTGGCTGAAGCTCTTCTCGCTGAGGGAGTAAAAAACAAAGGACTAAGAACACGTCGGACAGGCGGAAGGCCTTCTAAGAGAACTAAGAAGGAGAATTTGAATATTGGCTATTATTTACCCATTGAAAGCACCTCGCGACGTCGTTGCGTTCGATGCACATCCATAAAGAAAGAAAATAGAACCAAATTTGTGTGTTCAGGATGTAACAATGCTCTGTGTCCCTCATGTTTCGCACCATTCCACAAATAATAAATATTCTTTATATCAACAATTTGAATTTGTTAAGTTATTATGTTTTTCTTTTTATGATCCTTTATATCTGCAAGCTTTGAATTACTGATTTTTCGTATAATAAAAATATCAATAAAAAAAATGTGAATTCCTCATAGTAAATTTCTGTGTAATAAATAATAATAATTAACTGGCCATTTCAGCCCTTGAAAGGACTTTGACCTAGCTTCTTATGATCAATTGTGTTGTGCGTGTTATTAAGTTTGTACACAATTAACCGAGAACCGGGCCTACATGCTTAACGCCGACTCCGAACGGCGATGAACAGAATAAGTTCTTGTTCTCAAGAAGCTTTACATGACATTTTTTGATTACTCTCTGAGGTTTGCCATTGTCTGCAGAGAGGTGGCGTCCGTACAGACAAATCATTTTTATTCACAATAATTTTCTGTTGTTGCTGGGGTTTGAACCCGGGTCTCCAGGTTCGTTGACATAGCGGCCACGCACTTTAACCAACTACGCCACGGACGCCACAATTTCTGTGTACGTAAACTTTATTGGGACATAATATCCCACCGCAAAACCTTATTGGGATTATATATCCCAGGACAAAAAAAACAAAAAAAAAAAAAAAACCCTAGGATTAAGAAATTAATGCTAAGTATCTGCTTGTATTAAGCTCATAATAAATAAATAAATAAATAAACAACGGTAAGGACCTCCGGCTTCTCAAGTATGCCAAACATCTTATAACTGGCCTTATAACTGTACATGCCATTAAAGTTGAAAAAAGCATTCCAGATTTAAAAATAAAACTCAGGGGTGAAAGGGTTAACATGACATTATTCCAAAACAAGCCGTGGACCTTTCAACAAGATTCTGCTGCGGCCCATAAGGCAAAATTGACACAAGAGTGGCTCAAAAACAATGTACCGGACTTCATTTCCAAGGATCAGTGACCAGCAGGTACCCCAGACCTGAACCCATTGGAGAAAAAATTGTGGTGTGGCTTGACACCCAATTATCGAGCATCTAAAGCGCGCTCTTGTCTGAGCAGTGGAGAAATTTTCTATGTATGTCGTGCGTGCTCGATGACTGGCCGGATCGACTTCGCTCGTGCTGGAAAGCAAATTGTGGCCATTTCAAATAAGTTGTTCTACAATTTGTAGCTATTGAATGACTCAATAAATAACAAATATAATTATTAAAAACAATTTTCTTTTGCTTTTTTTAATTTTATGACAAAAAAAAAACCGCGTACGAAACCATATGAGAGTACTTAGTATGTTATATGAGGTGTATAGATGATATATGTATGAGGAATTGTTCGTAAAAACATCAGCTGGATTAAGATATTTCTTGCACCGTTTTGAAAAACCTAGGTACTGTCCGCTTCTTTTGATACATTGAATATATGATCATTCCACTAAGATCAAATCGCATCGATAAGCTTAGAACGTGAAGAGTATCAATTGATAACATAATCATTTTTGCCATTCATTTTAACATCAGGGTTCCATGCGAAGTGTTCCATTTAGTGTTCCCCGACTTAAAAAAAGATTGAGAACCAAGGATTATAGCTATTAAAATGCAATATAAAATTAATATTAATACCTTTAAAAATTTTTCTAAGATAAGAAAACGGCAAAAGGACGTTTCAGCATATTTTTTAACAAACCCCTTTAGAGCAACCCTATTCCATTTCAAACTCAAAAATTACTTGGTAAATCGTTTTATACCTACCAGAAGAACTCATGATCAATAGTACAACAAAATTTGAGTTAATTTAGATAAAAATAAGGCTTAAGTAAAATTTGAAAATAAGAATGAAATGAAATGATTTAAGAAAGAATTCATAAGAGTTCGAAGAACTTCAGTAGAAAGATCAAATCAAAAATGTATAATTCTAATGTATTTCTCACATCCAGATAAAGAAGCGCTTTGAAGCTCATTTAAAAACAAGAAACATGCAATTAAATTAAATTAATTTACTTTTTTTTTTTTGTTTTTGTCGAAGAGCTTCTTTTGCTCAAATGTTTTACTTACACGCACATGCACACATTTGAATTAATTCAATTTAAGGCATATGAGTTCATTGTAAATTCATCCACCGAAGCAAAAAAAAAAACACAACCACAACATCTAATGATGTATAAACCTCACGCTTGCACTGGCTTATTTTCAAAAGTGCCACTTTTTCTTTCTCATCTGACAAAGCTTTTTCCATATCTTCAGAATGAGAACAGCAGCAAAAAGAAAAAAAAAATTAATTTTGTTAAAAAATACGCATTCAAACTTTTTAATGCATAATATTTAAACTTTTTGGGCAAATTTGAAAAGTTGAACATTTTGTGTTAAACTTTTTTGCTCTTTTTCTACTCAAGTTAAATTTAACTTTGAAAATATTAAATAATGAAACATCATGTCAAAAAAGCAAAAAAAAAAAAAAAAAAAACCCAAAACAGAACAGAAACAAAATAAAAGACAAAACATAAACAATAAAAATGTTAACGATGGCAAAACACCTGCCGCACACAAATACAACAAAAAATGCGACATGCTTACGGAAGCATTCATAGATTCATGAGCAACACATTTTCATAATTTCTGTTTTTTTTTTTGCAACATTTATTGTGCACGTTTTTGCTACATTTTTACTTTATTTATTTAGATTTGACATGAGTTGGTGTTTTAATATTAAAGTTGTAAGCTTAAATAAGTCATACATTTTTAAAAAAAATACTGTTACTTTTAGTATTAAACTTGTTTTTAATAACGGGTGTTTTTAATTAACTGTAGTTTTTATCAAAGGGATATCTGACGTCTGTTTTAAGAGATCGAAATCATTTTATGTTTATTTTTATTCAGTAAATATTCAAATTTCATCATGCAAAGAAATACTACTGAGTTACGTCTTCAAACATCTGAATTTTACATTAAAAATAACCGCTTGAAAATGATCCTGATTTTCATCAAAAAAACCTATTTTCGGATGAGACCATTTCTGGCTAAATGGATGCGCAAACAAACATAATTGCCAAATTTAGTACGATGAGCAGCCCTACGATATACTGGAGACTCTATTACATAAGCAACATGTCATAATTTGGTGCGATTTGCACTCAGAAGGCCTTATCGGTCCTTATTTTTTCAAAAAAGAGGCCGAAACTAACATCATGGTCAATCGCGAAATGATTAAGGGCTAGTTGCTGCCAAACGTTGCCACACGTGATCACAATGCGAATTGGAGACATACAGGGTGGGCCATCTAGTGGTTTCTTTTTAAATCATAGGTTATTTTGACACTGACAGCTGTTTCCCGCTCGTAATCTTGGCATAAAATACCACCGCGGAAAGAAATGAGCTGCTTTATACTCGAACAACGCACAGTGTGCGAAATTCAAGATTTAGGACGTCGAAAGTCTGTATCTTTATAACCAATGCAGATAGAAATATAAATTTTGGTATGAGTGGTTTTCTCGACAAATCTAAACTTCTGAAAAAAAAATGGGTGAAATCGAGTAGGTGCCACGCCCACCTTATTAACGTTGTTTAGCTGTAAGCATCTACGTCCTAATAAAAGAAGGAAAACAATGGTATTATTTCTGGCATGGATTTGTTTCGTTGGCATACGAACGTCGTTAAATCAATATTTTTAGTTAACCAAGCGGCGTTGTTCTTTAAAAATACTCGATTTGTCCTATATGATTTTTTCCATCTATCATTGAATTCATTACAAATCCTTCTAACGAAATTTTGTAACAGCGAATCGTCGAAAGTTTTGCTTGATCCAGTACTTATAATTCCCGCAATAAAGTCAAAAACGTGACTACACTTGTTTTGCCCTTTGGCTTGCACCCAAGCACCAAAAATTTGCTGATATGACAACTGGCAACACATTGTGAAATCTATGTATAAATGGAGCGTAGGCAACTCTCTGCAGCTACTTATTACGGTTTCTTAAGGAGAACAAACCAATGAATCTGAACTTGATAATATGAATTCCCGCACTTACCCGCACAAAATGTTCTTATCCAAATAATTTGCAAGTTTTCTTCCAAAAATCAAATTAAAATCGTATTCCTAATTTCTTTTAACAGTAAGTTAGAAACAATTTTAAGTTTAAAAAAACACGAATTTATATTAAAATAGACACCCACCTTCTCAACACAACAAATTTCAATTGAAAATATTAAATACAAAAAAAGTTATCGTCACTAATGTTTATATGTGAGCTACAAACACCGTGTACTTCGAATTCAAACTGAAAAAACTCTGAGACTAGAAGTGCCGTTACTCAGTCAGCGCAATTTTTTTCTTTGCTTTGGCTGCTTAAGCATGCTGTCTGGAATGTTTTCTAACATTTCTACTTAAAATTCAATTGAAAGCGGCAAATTTTTTTTTGAGGTTTTGACGTCCTAGATCATGAATTTCGCACACTGTGCAACGTTGAGAAATATTGGAAACTTAGTGGCGTCCGTGGCGTAGTTGGTTAAAGTGCTTGGCCTCTATGTCAACGAACCTGGAGACCCAGATTCGAGCCCCAGCAGCGACAGAAAATTATTTTGAATTAAAATAATTTTTCTGTACGGCCACCACCCCTCTGCAGACAATGGCAAACCTCAGAGAGTAATCAAAATGCCATGTAAAGCTTCTTGAGAAAGAGAACATTCCGTTCATCGCCGTTCGGAGTCTGCGTTAAACCTGTAGGTCCGTTTCTCGGTCAATTGTGTGCAAAACTTTATAACATGCACAACACAATTGATCATAATAAGCTTGGTCAAAGTCCTTTTAAGGGCTGAAATGGCCAGTTATTTATTTATTTTTTATTTAAAATTCAATAAAATACGCTCGTAAACACACATAATACCAAATGTGTTCTACGCTTGCACCTGTATAGACACCAACACTACATCAACATGTGCTTGTGTGCGTTATTGAGTAAATTAAAAGCTGCACAAACATAACGCTTCATTAACTCCTCGTTTGCTACACTACTCTTTGTTGCGCTTCAAGGTACTCGTTCTACATTTTCCAACTGAGTATGTGATTGAAACTCAATCACTTTAAGTGATTTTGTTCTTCTTTTTACCTACATACATGCAGCAAATGTGCCGAATGGAACGATGTCGTTCAGCCATGTAATTCAAGTTCAAAGTAATTCAAGTTGTTTTTGTCCTTGTTTTTGTTGTCCTTGTTGCAGAATGAAAAGCAGCTTAATTAATTGAATGAAGTACAAATGAAGCAAGCTAAGGCAAAAATACTGACTCTACAGCTTTGAATTGAGTGACATTTCTGTAACTTTTAAACAAAACAATCTTTAAAATATTGTGTAGTTCATTTTTAACATGATATCTAAATATTATTTAGGTTTTTATTTAAAGATTATAAAGTAAGTTCTCTAATTTGTAGGAAAGCGTTTTTAATAGAGGCCTGATGCGTGTCAATTGACAATTACTGTTTATCATGTTGAGTGTCAACCAACACCTATAGGTTATGATGTAAAATTTTATGTAAACGTGGGCTGCTATTTATATTTCTGGCCATGGCTGCAGTAACTGACAACACTTACCATATGCCATTTCCATTGGAACATTGACATTCTCTGGAACATTTTTATGAGCATAGCGATTTGTGTTGTTTAAAGCAGGGATGCCCAGTGCCTCTTTCCACTTTTTACAACAACTTTAATATTTCGTCAAACTCAGTTTGAAGCTAAACCCTTGCTTCTTATCGCTTTGTTATTGAGTTTACGCATCATTGATCCATCGCTGCTATATCACGTTTGCAAGTTGTTGTTTTTGTGTTCAACAATTTGAACTTGTACGTGATTTCGGGGGCTACCAGAATGTACTTTTCGTTATCGGCAGATGCAGCTACCGAGCACAATCATATTTGTGTTGTTGGTTTATGTGATTTACGTTGTTGGCAACTTGTCAGTGTGTCACATAAACAAAACTTTGTTGTTGATGTTGGCTTTTTGTTGAAATTGGTGATGCACTCTTCTGTAATAATTAAACTTTTACTTGCGATTATTTTTGACAACTTTTGACGTGGATTATCAAGACAGGAATGCATCCTTAGATAAAAAACTATTTTACAGTACTGTAAGAACTGATATAACGAATTCAATTGTGGTCGGGGTTCGCTTCAGGACGAATCCCGTGAAGATCCCGTGTGGAAAATGATGAAGCAAAATCGCCATGTGCTATGCCGTGGAATTGATTGATGCATCTTTGGGTTTTGGTATGACAAACATCAGTAAAATATTGCATAATTATTTAGTCGTAAAAAAGATATGTTCGCGTTGGACCCCATACAATTTGGCAAACGATTAACCCTCTAATGCCCCAAGTTTTATTTTAGCCGATAAAATCAGATTAAACTAATTTTGAGTCGAAACGAAAGAATCTGAAGTCATATTTTGGATATTTTGGACAGGTGAAAACATGAAATAAAAACAAAAAAAAATAACATTTTTACCGTTATTTGCTGTTATGAAATGCAAAGAAACATTTTTTTGAAGTTACAAAGATTGGGAGGCGACCTCGGTAGTCGAGTAGGTAGCGTGCTCGACTGCCACACCAGAAGTGCCGGGTTCAATTCCTGGCCAGGACATGGTCCTACGCTTTAAAGCTTTCTGAATTTTCTATCCTCATTTCTAATCAACTGAAACTGAAAATTCATCAATATTTACGACATGAAGTTGTAGTTGATGTAGCGCAATGCTTAATTTGCGAACGCATTATATGTATGTCGTTCTGCAAATATGTACATATTTGCAAAGACACTTCAGGTGAAGAAGGAAAACTTGAGCTTTTTGAATTACAAGCTGAATATTTTTTACTAATAAAAATTACTCATATTTTATAATGGCTCACAAGATGTTTGCTTGGTAGCATGCGAATCTGCAGTTCAGTTACTACATTGTTGTCAACGATTTCTTTTCTGCACAGTGTAAGTTGAAGCAGAGCTGCCACGCTTTCTCGGGCGCACACACAAGTAATGGGTGTTTTTTTAAGGGTTTGTTTTTCGAATAGAGATAAAACTGGCATTTTGTGGTCAAATCTGGCAACTCTAATGTCATTTATGTTCAGTTTGGCTTGCCATTTCATCATGAACAGGTTGACAAACGAACAACGCTTGCAAATCGTGCAAATTTATTTCGAAAATAATGGTTCAGTTCGCGAAGTTTACCGCAAGCTCCGTCCATTTTATGGTCGACATAATCGTCCATCAGAGCAATTAATTCGGTTAACCATGGGTCGTTTTCGCACTACGTTTACTCTATGTGATAATACGCATCCGCAGAGACGTCGAACAGTGCGCACCGAAGAAACAATTGCCGCTGTAGAGCAAAATGTTGAAGAGGACCCGAATGAATCGATTCGCCACCGTGCACAGCAATTGGAGAATCTTCCATCAACTTTATGGAAGATTTTGCGCAAAGATCTTGGCTTGCGACCTAACAAGATCCAGCTTGTGCAAGAATTAAAGCCGCGAGACCATGCAATTCGCCGTGATTTTGGTGTATGGGCCGAAAATGAGATTGATCTCGATGCTGATTTTCATCGCAAAATTTTGTTCAGTGATGAGGCTCATTTTTGGTTGAATGGCTACGTCAACAAGCAAAACTGCCGCATTTGGAGTGAAGAAAATCCACATGAGATCCTTAAGACGCCATTACATCCACAAAAACTGACTGTTTGGTGTGCTCTATGGGCTGGTGGAGTCATTGAGCCATACTTCTTCCGAAATAATGCTGGAGAGTCAGTTACCGTTAATGGAAACCGGTATAGAGCCATGATAACCGACTATTTTGTTCCCGAATTGAATGGTATGAATGTGGATGAGTTGTGGTTCCAACAAGACGGCGCTACATGCCACACAGCGCACGCCACAATCGATTTATTGAAGGAAACATTCGATGAGCGCATAATTTCGCGGAATGGACCTGTCAATTGGCCACCAAGATCGTGTGATTTGACACCATTGGATTATTTTCTTTGGGGATATGTGAAGTCGCTCGTCTACGCCAACAAACCAGAAACGTTAGGGGACTTGGTGGCCAACATTCGTGGCGTTATTGCCGACATACGGCCCCATATGCTCGAAAAAGTGGTTGAAAATTGGACCTGTAGAATTGGCTTTATTCGAGCCAGCCGCGGCGGCCACATGCCCTCAATCATATTTAAACATTAATGGCATAAAATTATCCTTGCAATAAAGCCAAATTGATGGACATTAAAACGATTTTCTTGTGTTTTATTTCAATTCGAAGTTCTATACCTCTAAAAAAAACACCCTTATGTGTTTATGTGTTAGTTTGTTAATCACCGGGTATGGGCAGAAAGCGCTCTTGGAGCGCTGAGAGTAAGAATTGAGAGCAAAGGCTTATGTAGCTACACAAAACGCAACAACAAATCAAAGACAAAATACAAACACAGAAACAACGCAGAAGCTTTTAATGTAGTGGTGCCCATACCCGCTCATCACTGATCTATAACAAAATATTAATAGAACTTAGCAGTAAAATAGCTGAACAGCTAATAGAAACATTCCTATCAATTGTAGCTCCGCCACAGTTCCTTGAATTCGAAACGAATCAATTCATGTTATGTGGTGGAATGTTTACAAAAAAGTGAGAGTGTTTCTGGTAGGAATGCTATGCCCATTAAAGGGCTGCACGATGGTATAATTAATCAGGTAGGTGTGACAGTTTTCAGTCGAACATGAATTGTCAAAAATCGTACAAAGCAAAGCAAAGCAAACGAAAAAAAAAAAAAAACAAACATATTCATTTGATTTTGACAATCCATGAACGATCTCGTGAGAAAATAGCCTGTTGTCAAACCTACCTGTATAATTGTATCATGGGCTGCACAAATGCATTTGAATCGCTTTACAAATCATTTGTGTGGTGCGCAATTACTTTCGCTCTTTTACTCTCAATTGCGGATAGCGTTGGCGTGAGCGCAAATACTTGGTAGTGTGCGTAAATAAAAACCCAGTAAAACAGTGGATCATCCTATGAGCGATCCAGGAGTGCTCCCTGAGGAGCAGTGGATTGCTCCCTATTGATCCAAGCTGAGTGCATTTTGTGCTCTCTTTTAACATTGCATGTCCTAGGAAGGCGAGCGCTCCTTATAACATCCCAGTCGAGCGGATAAGGAGCGATCAATATATGATCCATTGCGATGTGCAATGGAGCGCTCCTTATAAGATCCCAGGCGAGCGGATAAGGAGCGATCAATGTATGATCCATTGCGATGTGCAATGGAGCGCTCCCCATAACATCCCAAAGGAGCGGATAAAGAGCGATCAATATGTGATCCATTCTCATATGTAATGGAGCACTACATTCCTGAACCATGGCGATACGTGGTGGAGTATTTTTTAAAAAAATTAAACAATATATTTTCTATATTTTACCATTTATTAACCAAAAATATAAAATAAAAATAATTTAAAAGATAATTTTTATTTTAAGAAAAAAATATATATTAATATTTTCTTAATTATTAAAAGTTGGAGTTCAAATAAAAAATTAATTCAATACTTAGTATAAAAAACTTAATAAATTTATATTTTTGTTTTAATCCTATATGTTTGCCGATAAAAAGATAGTTTCAGCTCTATAAAGGCATTTTTGACAGCCTTCTCATATTCTGCATAGTTGTCAAAGTTTTCCTTCAATGCTTCTGGAATATAAATACCTACTATAAGTTGAGAAATAGATTTAATTTTATTTATAAATTTACCAAACAAATAAAGAGTGAACATTTTATAGTCTTTAACCGCCACCTTAGCTTTGGTTCCATCCCAATTTGTGCTTAAAATATATTTTTCGTTAAAAATTTCTGATATAATTATCTTCATTTCGCGCTTCGTGAATTTTGATTTGAGATATTTAATCTGAAGTGAATAATTACATTTTTCTATTCGATCCACTATATCCGTCAACTATGTCCACTATGTCCACCGCGTCCACACTTTTACTTATCTCCACTTCTGCAATATCACAAATTCCATTTTTTCAACTTTCTCACTAGCTGATTTTTCTACTAAAGTTTCTTCACTTATATTTTTCTTTTCAGTTTCTACTTTTCAGTATAAGGCGTCTTAAATGCCGTTTTGAAAATAAATTGTTGCACATTGTTTTTAATTTATTTGCTTATAAATTATTTTTGTTTTTTTTTTTTTTTTGCACAAGCCTACAATTTTAACACTTCAATAACACTTTCAAATCACGTTTAATCGGTACCGCTGTCGATATACTATTAGGTTGTTGACACGCGTCTCCGCATGTTTTTTTGTATTTTTGCATTCCAAATATTTTTTGCCAAAATTAACTGTTACAATTCCTTTTGTGTTTACCGTTTTCTTCCTCAATAGTGGTTTTATAATGCACTGTTTGCTCGCATTTTGATCCAAATGGATCAGTAAAGGAACTTTTGAAATATTTTTTTTTATAACAAAACGTGAGAGCATTTTACCATTTTCTTCTTTAATTAGTGCTTCAATAAGACACTGTTTGCTCGCATTTTACTGCAAATGGATCACTAAAGGAGCTGTAGAAATATTATTTTTTACAACAAAAAGTGAGAGCATTTTTCTAAAATGCACGTACCTCACTTAGTTTTCTTATTTTTGTATTCATTGCTCGCCTATTGCTCCAATAAAACAGTTAGGGAGTTCTAGCGCTAAAAGCTCCCTTTTTGCTCCCATAAAACAACAAGAGAGCGCTCCCTTATTGATCCACCTGGAAGCGATCCTATATTTTTTTACTGGGAAACTAGTTGAAGGCATGGTACAATAATACAAGGTAGCATTGACAACTGCTCATTTTTATCTTCTACAAGAAAACATCTCCTGTCAAAAACAGCTGCTTGTGAAAATGCATCTGCAGCTGCTGAGGTTGTTGTTTTTTTTTTCACTTCTACGTTTTCAACATTGTTTGTGTTTTCAATGGCGGATTGTGAGCGCTCTCTTTTTGAGTATATTTTTTGACAGAAGATGTTTTCCCAAGCAACTGTGAATGCTACCTTGTATTATTACACCATGAGTAGTTGAAGGCAAAACAAATGAGTTATTGACTCTCACTCAATATTTTTGTAAATAAAAAGAACTTGCAAGAGGAGTACAAGTAAGCAAGTAGTATAAGTATTTGAGTATTTTAGAAGATAAATTTTCATTGCATGTGTGGTTATAAGAGAGGTCAGGAGAGGGTTAATATGTATGACCAACCCCCATTACTTTTGCAAGAGGAATATGTTTTCCTTTTGGGACCCTGTTCAAGTGTAAGTGTAGGGTATAAATATACAAAAATCATAAAATTTGTATGGGAACCCACCTAAGGAGGAGTCGGAGTGGATGGGTCCCAAACGGAAAAATGTTCCTATTAAAAAAGTAATGGGGGTCGGTCATACATAATAACCCTCTTCAACCCCCCCATTTAAGCTGAAAATACTGATAATTGTAACTGGTTAAGCACACTGAAAATGCCTTTTGATTTTAACATACGCAAGTATTTGGAGTACAAGGTAGAACTATATAAAGGGTGATTTTTTTGAGGTTATGATTTTCATGCATTAGTATTTGACAGATCACGTGGGATTTCAGACATGGTGTCAAAGAGAAAGATGCTCAGTATGCTTTGACATTTCATCATGAATAGACTTACTAACGAGCAACGCTTGCAAATCATTGAATTTTATTACCAAAATCAGTGTTCGGTTCGAAATGTGTTTCGCGCTTTACGTCCGATTTATGGTCTACATAATCGACCAAGTGAGCAAACAATTAATGCGATTGTGACCAAGTTTCGCACTCAGTTTACTTTATTGGACATTAAACCAACCACACGAATGCGTACAGTGCGTACAGAAGAGAATATTGCGTCTGTTTCTGAGAGTGTTGCTGAAGACCGTGAAATGTCGATTCGTCGCCGTTCGCAGCAATTGGGTTTGTGTTATTCGACCACATGGAAGGTTTTACGCAAAGATCTTGGTGTAAAACCGTATAAAATACAGCTCGTGCAAGAACTGAAGCCGAACGATCTGCCACAACGTCGAATTTTCAGTGAATGGGCCCTAGAAAAGTTGGCAGAAAATCCGCTTTTTTATCGACAAATTTTGTTCAGCGATGAGGCTCATTTCTGGTTGAATGGCTACGTAATTAAGCAAAATTGCCGCATTTGGAGTGAAGAGCAACCAGAAGCCGTTCAAAAACTGGCCATGCATCCCGAAAAATGCACTGTTTGGTGTGGTTTGTACGCTGGTGGAATCATTGGACCGTATTTTTTCAAAGATGCTGTTGGACGCAACGTTACGGTGAATGGTGATCGCTATCGTTCGATGCTAACAAACTTTTTGTTGCCAAAAATGCAAGAACTGAACTTGGTTGACATGTGGTTTCAACAAGATG
>OX030950.1:136180048-136382548 GCA_943735915.1 Pherbina coryleti
AGCACTCTCTGGTGTTGAAGGCGGATCACAATAGATAGCCTCAAAACACGCACTTTATTATTATATTATTATATTATTAATAATATAATTGATATATAATTAATTATATATAATTAATGGCATTTCTGTGTCCACATACGAAAAAGGGTGTCTTTAAATAATTTTAATTCGGAAAATCTCTTTTTGATTTCCTACAATTTGACAGAATTTATTTATTGCCAGCCTTTTTCCTTCCATTTTCAAAAGAAAGGAATCAAATTAAGTAAAAACCCAATCATATGATCCAAACGAATGTAAAAATAAAATCCAGGGTAGATCATCAAAATCATACAAATCGTATTAAGTGAAATATTTTGATATCAATTCAATCCGAAATAAATATCAAAATCATAAATCAATTAAATATGCATTCACACAATATCAAGCAAAATACTGTGGCAAGAAAAGAAGGGAAACAATAGAAATCCAATTGAAAAAATTCAATGACGACTATTTCAATACCAAGAAAAACTTTCTTTGTTTTTATTTCTTTTATAATTCTTAAAAAACATATTTTTTAAGAATTATATTGTGAGCTTAATGCCAAATAATTCATGAAGCAACAGGTTGCTACAACAACAAAGTTCTTTGCAGAACTTAAACCAAGCTGACTAGACCATGGTTTCGTCGGACGCTACTCCGACTCATCAGTAGTCTCAGTGGTTCTAGCAGTCCACTAACTTTTCTTTGTTTTTCTCCGACGCATAAAATAAGCCAACTAAACCCGTTCGCTATCAAAATCATAATGAAGAGAGTGCAAGCAATTGATGTAGAGCAGATCATGCGGTGAGGAAGGGTACAGAGAAACGGAAAACTTTTCTCTCAATCAAGAATTAAAAGCTTTTTCATATCGCACTCACAAAAGCTATCGTGTTGGTCTGAAAATTATTTGTTACATTTTAATGTTCTACGTAACTCATCTTTATATTATATGATCTTTGGTACGACAGTGTTTGGCGTTTATATTGCAATTTCAATTTAATGATGGCTGAAGAGAACAGCTGATATGGTTGCCAACAAGTCCAAATTTGGTGAATCTTAAATATTTCAAAGATTTGCAATAATGATGCTAGTTTTATTTCACATGTGACAACCCCAAACTGCTGTTGGCTGACAGTTCACCGTGGTAACGTAACATAGCTAACGCAATAACGTAGTGATTAATAAAATGCAAATTTTAAATCAAAGTGATGCGCCGCGTTAGCGTTGCGTTTCATCACGGTGATTTATAAAATGATGCCATTAATTCAATTGAAACTAGTAAGAAATGATCTTCGACTGGGCCGAAGTTAAAATACCCCCACGTCCGAACCGAAGTATATTCAAAGTCTTAAGCCGTCAATAAAATGTTTATTTGTATAAAACATTTTTGTTATACCTACATAGTTTTAACAGAAAATATTCGCTTTCATTTTTTATAAAATCACTTTGTATGGAGGGTGGGTGTGGTTTTCACTCGATTTGGTTGAATTTTATACACAAAGTGCATGTTATATATCAAAGTTAATAAGCAAAATTTCAAGTCCTTATATTATTTTTTGTGGAATTTAAAGAGATTTTACCTTTTTGATGAAGTCACTTTGTATGGGAGGTAGGCGTGGTTTTTATCCGATTTAGTTGAATTTCATACTTAGAGTGCACTTTAAATATCGGAGCTCATATGCAAAATTTCAAGTCCATATATTAATTTTTGTGGAATTCTAAGAGATTTTACCGTTTTGATAAAGGCACTTTGTATGGGAGGTAGGCGTGGTTTTCATCCGATTTGGCTCATTTTCGAACTTGACCTTAGTTTTTTAGATAAAATTTTAAATAAAGAATTTCTTGATGATAGCTTGAAAATTACGGCTGTAATCGTGACGACAGACGGACAGACGGACAGACGGACAGACAGACGGACATGGCTAAATCGACTCGGGTGGTGATGCTGATCAAGAATATATATATTTTTCTATACCTACCACGCCTCCTTATGGGCGTTACAAACGGAGTGACAAAATTAATATACCCCCATTTACGTTTTTTAAACGTGGGGGTATAAAAATTGTTACGTGTCAGGCTCGACCACGCCCGCCATCAACAAACATCAACAAGAATTTTAAAACAATTTTATATTTTGCTTAACGCTAATGAACGCAAGCAATGTAACTGAAAATTTTAACAATTTTTAATATGATTTTAATAAAAATTAACAAAAAGATAGCAGCAGATAAAATAAATTCTACATAATGCCACAATAAAAACCAAAATAACACCAATAACAACATATAAAATATTATTTTGCAATGTTATGTTTGCAATCAATTAAAATAAAATAATACAAAAGCAAAATTAAAAGAAAAAAAAAACAACAATTGAAAATTCAAAAAATTTATTAAAAGCGCGAATAAAGAATTAATTAAAACATGTTTTTTCCAAAGGTATTGTAGCAGTGTGTTAATGCAACATTTCCAATTAATTTAAAAAAAGCTTTAAAAGCTTTAAAAGCAGTATTTTTCATTGCAATTAATTGTGCAACAATGTTTTTAATTTTCCCATTGAACGTAGTGAAAATAAATGTGTTAACAAGACATATTGTGCGATAACTAATGCATTTGCATACCAATCAGCTAACAAATAAACGCATACAAATACACACTCATGCATATGTACACAACACAGAGACAAACTTTACAAACTTTTAACAGTGCATCTTAAGTGCAATGGCGCCTGCAAATGCATTAAAATGAATTATTAGACGATTAACTGCATTTGCGTGCAGCTGCACAAGCACAAACACACACTCACTTACACCTAAACAAACATACAAATCTATACCAACACAGCTTAAGACAATCGAAGCTTTGTAAATGTCAGCCGTCAGAGCTTGTCGTGGAAGACGTTGGTGATATTGCATTGAATGCAGCTTGCCGCTAATTAGCATTAAACGTTGTGGCAAAATGAACATCCTTGGGGTGCTTGCATGTATGAGTGTTTGCAGGATAGGTGGTGCTTTGCATGGCTTTATTCCATCTACTTAATCATCATAATCAAGAAGGTTATTTATTTGCCTGCATTTAAGTTGCTTCCGGGTTTCTGCTGCTCGTCAGGCTTTACTGAGCTACTGTGTGAGGCTTCTCTATGTTTCATGCTAATAGAAAATGTTTTTTTATCGCCAGCTGCTTGACATGTATAGCGCTGCCACTATGTTTTTGGTGGAAACAATGAGGCAGCAGAAGATGAAGTAACATTTGCTGCATTTGACAATCTGAAGATGATGACGTTGTTACTGATGCTGATGCAAGGGATAAGTTTTTGACAGGATCTTGAGTTATGAACTATTGTTGGACGCTTACAACGAGTCTTACACAGTTAACATAACTACTTCATTATGATATTAACACATTATGTTATCAAATGATGGAAGCATTTGTAAAGCTAGAGTTGCAGCAGTTAATTAATGCGTGGTGAAAATGGGAACAAGAATCTTGATAGTGCTGGAGGAAATTGGAGACGAAATCATAAATCTTTGTTATTATTTACCACAAGATAACTTTATTAAGTTTCTATTCAGAAATATGTTTATCTATGATTCTAAACCATAGTCAAATGGTATTTCTTTTTAAAATCCCCAACGGTTCCCTAATAACCTTCAAAATCTTATGGAATTATAGTATTGCCTTTTGCCCCGAGACAACCTTATTAATTTAACCATGATTAAACCCTTAGTCTGAAAACACGCTCAAGGTCCACTGTCCGTTACCTTTTCCCAGTAGCAGGAAATCACTCTCAGGTGGCAATTCCATTATGAGTTTCATTGTTATGCGACGTTTAGTTCCAAAGCTATTCGATATCAAAAATTTGGCTTGTATGGTCGGAGATACACTTTTTCAATGCGCGTCCCAGTTCTCTTGTAGAAGGACATCAGCAAGTGGTAACACCATTCTGAGTTGCAATGTTCTATTACTTTTACGCGAAGGTTTCCAAAAAAGTTGAAAAAAGCATTTTTTCAAAATGCATCGGCGTTGCATTCAATTGTTGCTCGCTGAGTATAAGAGTTATGACTAAAAAAATGGAACGACCGCAAAGGTTAATTCTTTGACTTTATTGTAAAAACAAAACAAAAATTCAAAACGTCATCGGGACGCGGTGGGAGCTGCTTAAGCAACGCATTTGAAAATTTGTTACATAGAATTATTACTCGCTGAGTATTAGTGCCAGGATTAAAAATATGACACAATAAAAAAAGGCCTATTCTAAGCCCTTACAACAAAATTAGACAAAAAAATTTCTGAAGTCATGGGGACACAGAGAGAGACGCTCAAAGATCGAAAATGCGACATTCATGCAGCGGCGTTGCATTGAATTTTTACTCGGTGACTATATAAGACACGATTAATGTTTAAGAGGGAAAATGAAGGATTTATACTTGGCCTTATGACAAAAATATAAAAAAAAAATTCTTACGTCACCAGGTCGTGCATATAGCAGCTTATGTAACAGAAATGTAATATCGTTGCATGAAATTATTACTCACTCAGAAAACGTGCTACGGTAAATCTTATTTTACGACAGCATAGAAGTGTTATTACGCCTTACAACTAAAATACGAAAAAAATTCTTATCACCACAATATCAAGATGGCAACCACATAATGCAGTAAAAATGCTACAACCATGAAAAAAACGTTGCATGGAATTTTAACTAAGTGACTATTGGCGTGACGGTAAATTTTAAGGAACGAAAATTAAGGTGAGGTCTTCGAGCACATGATAAAAATAAAAAAAAAACTTACGGTGTCATGACACAACCGTTCCTTCAGGGAACTGCCTAATGTGATGCATGTGCATCACTTTTCCTGTATTAATTGCAAACTGCTAAGACAAAGGAAAAGCACAAGCAATGGAGAAGCAAATAAAAAAAAGCAAAGGCAATAACACCAACGACAACAACAACAAAAACATTAACATCAATTAACATCAACATCATCAACATCATCAAAATCAACATCAACATCAACATCAACATCAACTTCAACATCAACATCAACATCAACATCAACACCAACATCAACATCAACATCAACATCAACATCAACATCAACATCAACATCAACATCAACATCAACATCAACATCAACATCAACATCAACATCAACATCAACATCAACATCAACATCAACATCAACATCAACATCACCATCAACATCAACATCAACATCAACATCAACATCAACATCAACATCAACATCAACATCAACATCAACATCAACATCAACATCAACATCAACATCAACATCAACATCAACATCAACATCAACATCAACAACAACAACAACATCAACATCAACATCAACATCAACATCAACATCAACAACAACATCAACATCAACATCAACATCAACATCAACATCAACATCAACATCAACATCAACATCAACATCAACATCAACATCAACATCAACATCAACATCAACATCAACATCAACATCAACATCAACATCAACATCAACATCAACATCAACATCAACATCAACATCAACATCAACATCAACATCAACATCAACATCAACATCAACATCAACATCAACATCACCATCAACATCAACATCAACATCAACATCAACATCAACATCAACATCAACATCAACATCAACATCAACATCAACATCAACATCAACATCAACATCAACATCAAAATCAACATCAACATCAACATCAACATCAACATCAACATCAACTTCAACATCAACATCAACATCAACATCAACATCAACATCAACATCAACATCAACATCAACATCAACATCAACATCAACATCAACATCAACATCAACATCAACATCAACATCAACATCAACATCAACATCAACATCAAAATCAACATCAACATCAACATCAACATCAACATCAACATCAACATCAACATCAACATCAACAACAACAACAACAACAACAATAACAACAACAACAACAACAACAATTAATTTGTTGCAAGATTAAGTCAAGAATTTGGTCATGGATTAAAGCAAGAGTTTGGACATGAAATTGGAGTATAAAAAGCACCGTCACGTCAAAACCTACGGGTGTTATCATGACACAGCCAACTCTTTTTATTGCAATGCGTACCTTTTATAACTTCTTATTATAAATATTCTATCTATAATTAACATTAACTGCTGTAACAATTAGAAGTATCTCAAAGTTAATTGTAATTTTAATCAATACAACAAAAATGTATATGTATTTAATCCTTTAGCATATCAACCTTATAGCATTTTAAAGCAACGAAACATATTCACCAACGCGTTGCACTGAACTTCAAGACGAAATTGTGTGAAAAAGCTTTGAATCTTAAAAGTTTACTTCATGACATTAATAAAATAAATTTCAATCCTCACAAGACAAAATTTGTTGCTGTCCTTTTTTAAGATGGGTTGAAATAACTCCTACACAGAGCGCTTAAAAAATTATGCAAATAAGGGATATAAGCCCGAGACACAAACAAAGAAGAAATCCCTTCAATATTAATCAGAATGATAAAGAATTAAACTTTGTAGCATATTTCTTTTATATACAAGGTGTTTCGTTTTAAAATGAATGACATTATAAAAGTTTTTCAGAAATTGCAAATTTTCAGAAAAAATTGCAGATTTTGAAATGATTATTGAAATGTTTAACTGATTTAGAATGATATTTAACAGTACTAAAGAATTCATTATCCTGCGCAAAAGAAACTTGTAATTTCTTCTTTTCCTTAGAGAAAACTGACACTCATCTAGCATGTTTTTTTCAGTGACAACCTTTTTTGTTCGAACTCCCCTGTTTTCGCTATAACAAAATTTTTAGCATACTCTGACCCGCAACAAACAAAGCCTAAAAGCAAAAACAAACTCTCTCGACCACATGTTGTTATTTGTACACTACCAAACAAAATTGTTTCGCGTGAAATCCTTTCATAATAAATTATTTGTTAACAAAACCTCGAGTTAATCCCTTGAAAAATGCACGTAATCCATTTTTACAACACACACATTTTAACAAAATATAGGGCAAAGTGTCAGTAGAAAAAAAAAGACGATGAAACCTTGAACTAAATTTTTATTTGACTAAAAAAACATACATTGAAAAAAGCAAATTTAAAAAAAACATACATACCCCAAATAATGTTTGTTACTAAACTAAAAAAAAATTTCACTCTCTGCACTGTTAAAACTTTATCCATTATGACGCAAGCACATGTGTTGTTTATTTGAAAAACAAATTTTAAATAAAAAATGGCTGTCAAAATGGAGCCCAAAGTACTTTGGCAAAAAAAAGATACAGAGACCCAAAAAAAAAGGCTCTCATACATTGCAAAAACCCAAAAAAAGTAAATAAATAAATCTCTGCATAAAATTTATTTTTGGTTTTTTTTTGTTCCGTTTTATCGTGAGCTTTGAAAATGTTTGAAAAATATTTTATAATGTATAAAAATTGTTTGTTACTCCTTCCTAAATTATTCTATTTAAAAAAAGGCAACATGATGAAGAAAAAAAAAGGAAGATTTATGATATGTTCTGTTGTTGTTTTTGTTTTGTTGTAGATTTTACTCCAAAAACCAATTTGCATATGATATAAATCATAAGTGCAAAAGCAACAACAAAAACATCATCAACAAGTATTCATTGCGTATAAAAAAGGATGCTTTAATATATGTTAATCCGTGTCCTGTCTGTGCTGGATCTAGCGATGAATCACATTCGATCACAATAATCGACTAACAACAGTTAGTAAAGCGGTTATTACATTTTTTTGGGTCGAAAAAAATTAAAATGAAATTTTCGAAAGTATCATTTTCTCTAGAAACATATACAGTTGCGTTCAAAATAATAGTAGTGATATTATTAAATGAGTATGAACCATCGTATTTTGTTCATTTGGTTTATTTTTATGTCTTCTCTATTAAATCCCGCTACATAGAAACAGTATATGCAAATTAGTCCCGTTATGTTCATATGAGTTTGTTGTTGTTGTCATGCATACATTTTTCATACATACATTTTTCAAATGTATTCATTATTTAGTCAGTCAAAAAAATAGAAGTATTTGCAGAGATCACGTGAAAAATTTCAAGTGATATAAATTAATAGCAATAAAAGTTTGCTAACGAGTAAATATTGAAATTTAATTTTTATTTCAAAATTTACTTTTATTTTGTTCAGCAATGGGAACTGTACGGCTTATCAAAAGTGATCTTATTAAAAAATAATTTCGGAAGAAAAAACGTATGCAGAAATTCAAAATCTTATTAGTAACTCTCCGATGATGATATGTAAGATGATATGTAACGCCTAAAACTATCAACCACAACCAGAAAATCGTGGACAGCATCCTGCAATAACACCGAAATTAATTGAGCGATTGGTGAGATATACGAAGAAGCACCCATTTGCAGCTGCTACTGAAATAAAAGATGACCTCAATGTAGAGGCCAGCATCGAAACCGTCCGCAGATGCTTGCGAGAAAATAACTTCGCAGCTCGTAGTCCAAGAAAGTGGCCCTACTAACAAAAAGAGAGGTGGCTATGTTGATGTTGATGTTGATGTTGATGATGTTGATGTTGATGTTTTTGTTGTTATTGATGTTGATGTTGATATTGATGTTGATGTTGATGTTGATGTTGATGTTGATGTTAATGTTGATGTTGATGTTGATGTTGATGTTGATGTTGATGTTGATGTTGATGTTGATGCTGATGTTGATGTTGATGTTGATGTTGATGTTGATGTTGATGTTGATGTTGATGTTGATGTTGATGTTGATGTTGATGTTGATGTTGATGTTGATGTTGATGTTGATGTTGATGTTGATGTTGATGTTGATGTTGATGTTGATGTTGATGTTGATGTTGATGTTGATGTTGATGTTGATGTTGATGTTGATGTTGATGTTGATGTTGATGTTGATGTTGATGTTGATGTTGATGTTGATGTTGATGTTGATGTTGATGTTGATGTTGATGTTGATGTTGATGTTGATGTTGATGTTGATGTTGATGTTGATGTTGATGTTGATGTTGATGTTGATGTTGATGTTGATGTTGATGTTGATGTTGATGTTGATGTTGATGTTGATGTTGATGTTGATGTTGATGTTGATGTTGATGTTTATGTTGATGTTGATGTCGATACATGTTGATGTTGATGTTGATGTTGATGTTGATGTTGATGTTGATGTTGATGTTGATTTTATGCGTATGTTGATGTTGGTGTTGTTGCTTTTGCTTTTTTTCATTTGCTTATCCATTGGTCGTCCTTTTCCTTGGTGCGTTAACATTGCCTTAGCTGCATGCAATTAACCCAGCAAAAGTAATGCATATGCGTCACATTAGGCGATTCCCTGAGGGACCTCATGACTCCTTCAATTTTTTTTTATTATTTTTATTGTGACCCTGAAGTCCTCACCTTCATTTTCGTTCCTTAAAATTTACCGTTATGCCAGTAGTCACGGAATTAAAATTCCAAGCAACGTTTTTTCATGGTTGTAGCACTTTTACTGCATTATGTGGTTGCCAACCTGAAATCATGGAGGAGGACGATCCTCACAAGGCAACGCGTGAGGGTCAAGGGGGCGATCTTCACATGGCAACGTGTCTGACTGCCTCAACCTGGTGAGGCCAGCATTATCCATGTCGAACTCGTCTCAAGTCGACTCAAACCTCTGCGTGGTGTCCTCTAGAAACGGCAAACTGGCAACCGTTACTTTGACGGCTAATCTGAGCAGCGGGCTCCCCCTGCCTTTAAAGGGTTGTGCGTTGGGTTTGAAGCCCACCACGTAAAAACAAATTTCAATGAAAACGACAAGAAAAAAGATAAAGATGATCCCCAAATCTGATGACGACTACCGCAAACGAAAAACTGACAATGATTTACGGATATGCACCTGGAACGTCCGAACCCTTAATTGGGATCTTGCCTCTATCCAACTGATAGATATCTTAGAAAGATACAAGGCTGATATCACTGCAATCCAAGAAATGCGATGGAAGGGACAGGGTTGCTCACGGCAAGCATCCTGTGATATCTACTACAGCGGCCATGCGGAGAAGCACGAATTTGGATGCGGATTCGTGGTTGGCAAGCGACTACGACATCATGTTCTGCGATTCACACCTGTGAACGAACGACTTGCCATACTCCGTGTCAAGGCAAGATTTTTCAACATAAGCCTGATTTGTGCGCACGCTCCGACAGAAGATAAGGACGATGAGACCAAAGACAGCTTCTACGAGCTCCTTGAAGAGGCCTATGAGCGCAGCCCCCGCCACGACATAAAAATCGTGCTTGGTGACTTCAACGCCAAGGTGGGAAAAGAAAATATCTTTGGTCCAACAGTCGGAAAGTTCAGCCACCACAACAATACCTCCGATAACGGAATGAGGCTGATTGACTTTGCCGCAGCGCGAAACATGGTCGTTAGTAGCACTAGATTCAAGCATCTCAATATTCATAAAGCAGCTTGGCTGTCTCCTGATCAAAAGACGCTCAACCAAATTGATCACGTTTTGATTGACGGAAGGCACTCTTCCAGTGTTTTAGATGTACGCACGATCCGTGGTGCCAATATAGATTCGGATCATTATCTTCTCGCAGCCAAGATCCATACACACCTGTGCGCAACTAAGAATGCGCGCAATCCAGCACAGAGAAAGCTAGACGCCGAAAAGCTGCAATCAAAGCAAACAGCCAAAGACTTCCCTACTCGACTCTCACTCCTGCTTCAAGAAAGCACTCCTCCCATCGACGATATATGCGCGCAGTGGAATCATATTTCCCACTCTATGCGTACGGCTGCCGAAGAGGTGATAGGCTATCACCGCCCTCGCCGAAACCAGTGGCACGACCAAGAGTGTCGCGACACCACTGCAGAAAAAGATGCCGCCTACAAAGCCACCCTGCAGTCGGTTGTAACGCGTGCTGCCAAAGAGCGATACAAAGAAAAGAGAATGGAAGAGAGACGCATTTTCAGGCGAAAGAAAAGGGAAGCGGAAATGCGTGAGTGCGAGAAAATTGAGATGCATGGTGACAGGAATGAGGTCCGAAAATTTTTCGAAAAAATAAGACGCCTGGCCGATGGTTTCAAGACCGGGGCCTCTTCCTGCAAGGATGAAAATGGGAATCTAGTGACAGATATCCAGAGTACACTGATGATGTGGAGGGAACACTTCTCTAGGCTTCTGAATGGCGACGACGACAACAATCCCACCAATAGAGATGATATCCCGGAATCCCCAGTTTAGTGAAGTCTTGAAAGATATAGCTCGGCTTAAAAACAACAAAGCCGCAGGAGCCGATGGCTTACCTGCTGAGCTCTTCAAGAATGGAGACGAAGCTCTATTTAAATGCATTCATGAGCTTCTATGCAGAATATGGTCGGAAGAATGCATTCCAAACGATTGGAACCTCAGTGTGCTCTGCCCAATCCACAAGAAAGGCAATTTGCGCCACAATTTGCGCCAACTATCGTGGGATAAGCCTTCTGAATATCGCATATAAGGTCCTGTCGAGCGTACTATATGAAAGACTGAAGCCCATCGTAAACCAGCTGATTGGACCTTATCAGTGTGGCTTCAGACCTGGCAAATCCACCATAGACCAGATATTTACGCTACGACAAATCTTGGAGAAGACCCTAGAAAAACAAATCGACACACACCATCTTTTTGTCGATTACAAAGCCGCCTTCGACAGTCCAATAAGGAATCATCTATATTCCACCATGTCTTTGCAGAATGACACTGAGCAACACCAGCAGCACAGTTAAAATCGGGAAGGACCTCACTCCTCCATTCGATACCAAACGAGGTTTCAGACAAGGTGATTCCTTATCGTGCGACTTTTTCAACCTGATGGTGGAGAAGATCATCCGAGCTGCTGATTTGAGACGCAGTGGCACGATATTCTACAAAAGTATTATGCTGCTGGCGTATGCTGATGATATCGATATCATTGGCCATAATACGCAAGAAGTCAGTGCATCATTCTCCAGATTACCGAAAGAATCGAGTCGAATGGGTCTTGCAGTGAACGCAGATAAGACAAAATACCTAGTGTCAACAAATAAACAGTCCCAGCGTCTTGGAAACCACGTCACTGTTGACAACATCTCCTTCGAGGTTGTTAAGGACTTCGTCTACCTGGGATCCAGCGTAAACTCTTTCAACGATGTCAGTATTGAGATAAAACGAAGGATAACCAACAGGTGTTACTTTGGGCTGAGTAGGCAATTGAGAAGCAGAGCCCTCTCTCGACGAACAAAACTCACGCTCTATAAGTCACTAATCATGCCCGTCCTATTATATGCAGCACAAACCTGGACGTTGAGCAGTTCTGATGAAAAGACTTTGGGAGCCTTCGAGAGAAAGATCCTTCGTAAGATCTTCGGTCCAATCTGCGTCAATGGCGAGTACCGAATTCGATGGAACCACGAGCTGTATGAGCTGTACGCTGACATCGACATAGTTAAGCGTATTAAAATCGGGCGGCTCCGCTGGCTAGATCATATTGAGCGAATGGAAAACGACGCTCCAGCGAAATAAATTTTCGATTCGGTGCCCGGTGGTGGTCAACGCAGAAGAGGACGCCCTCATCTTCGTTGGAAGGATCAGGTGTTGGATAACCTGACTACACTTGGTGTTTCCAACTGGCGCCAGCAAGCGCAAAACAGAAATGGCTGGCGCAATTTCTTATACGAGGCCAAAACCGACCTTCGGTTGTAAGCGCCAGATAAGTAAGTTAGTAAGAAACCTGAAATCATGACAGTAAGAATTTTTTTGTAATTTAGTTGGGAGCCGTAATAACACATCAATACTTTCGTAAAACAAAGTTTACCGCAGCATGTCTCCTGAGTGAGTAATAATTCCATGCAATGATATAACATTTCTGTTACATAAAATGCTATATTCACGACCTGGTGACGTCAGAATTTTTGTTATAATTTTTGTCGTAAGGCCAAGTACAAATTCTTAATTGTGCTTTTTAAACATTTATCGTAGCTTATACACTCATTGAGTAAAAATTCAATGCAACGCAGTTGCCTGAATGCTGCTTTATCGATCTTTGAGAGGCTCTCTCTGAATCCACATGACGTCAGAAATTTTTTGTCTAATGTTTTAGTGAGGACTTAGAACAGGCCTTTATTAGTGTGTCATATTTTTAATCCTAGCCACTAATACTTAGCGAGTAATAATTCCATTTAACAAATTTTCGGTTGCGTTGCGTAAGCATCTCCCACCTCGCGCCGATGACGTATTGAATTTTTATTTTGTTTTTATAATTAAGTCAAAGAATTAACCTTCATGGTCGTAATATTTTTTTAATCATAGCTCTTATGCTTAGCGAATAACAATTCAGTGCAACGCCGGTGAATTTTGGAAAAATTCATTTTTTTAGTTTCTTAGAGACCTGCGCGGTAAAACGTAACTTCGTCTCGTCAAAAAATCATGTGACAAAGAGATTGAAATTTTCAAAGTAACATTTGAATTGGCCTGCAGAAAAATGGAGGAACATTTTGTGGTCAGATGAGTCGAAGATCGTGCTTTATGATAGCACGGGATCACGCCAATATGTCAGACGTCTGCCAAACTCCGAATATTACAACAAAATGTTGAAAAATACAACAAAAACCATTATACATAGCGGATCCAACATCATGATATGGGCGTGCTATTCAATTAACGGAGTTGGACCAGTATACCAGATCGAACAAATAATGGATCGCTACCTGTATGTGCAAATCATAGGTTATGATCGCTGGCATATGTGCACCGAAGAAATGCCACTACTTTGGGTCTTCCATAGGACAATGACCCACAAGATTGTGGTTTTAGACTAACGAGGCTAAATTCATAGAATGGCCGCCGCAGTCACCAGATCTCTACCCAATTGAGAATTTGTGGTGTGATGTGAAGACAGCAGTGACTCAATCCAAACCTACAAATAACTCTAAGCTTTAGGACGAAGTACATCGTGCTTGGAATACAATTCCTCCAGAAAGATGTAAAAATCTGGTCAACTCTAGGCATCAACGCTGTGCCGCAGTAATTGCGAACAAAGGCTACGCAACCAAATACTAATTTCTAACAAAAATTTTTTTTCACTATTGTCTTGCATGTATAAAAAACCATAAGCTAATTTTTATATTTTTTAATTGAAGTTAGCCTTTCTAATATCTATTTTTGCAGTCTTTTTTTGAGAATCTTTACAATTTTAAAGTTATTTCCTGCTAATATGATTTGATTTCTAAAGGTTTTTTTCTTAATATCTTGTTAAGATAATAACTTGCTTCGATAATACAAAACAATATACTTCAGTAACAAATACATGTATTTTTGTTTACTTTTTCTTTTGCGATGGGTACACTTCTATTATTTTGACCGCAGCTGTATATATATGAGAGGTAAATTCTAGCCATTCTCAAAAGCAAGACTATTATACGCCAACTGTAAGACCGGCCAAATCTAAATTTTTATCGTTTACCATACTAAAAGAAAAAATATTAAATTTATCCAAAAAAATTTTTTAATTTATCTAAAACCGGGGTAATTTTTGAACCAATAACGCATTTTATTTACTAACTATTTGAAAATAAAACTATCGCATTTAAAGAAAATTTTAATAAAAATATTGAATTTAAAAACAACATATTTAAATTAAATATGTAATTAATGCTTTGTTATAGCTCTCGTTTGGTTTTTGTAATGAACCGAACTCCCACAAAATCTCACCCATGGCACTCACGAAGCATCTAGGCTATATAATTTGCATTACAATCTAAATTCCACATTACATCTTAATTCCAAAAACTTCATTGATACGCTGTAGGAACCGAGTGCGATGTTCAGTTCAGTTCAGATGTTAGTTCATGAAGGAACTAGTTCAATTGAACGATTCCCACTCATGAACTATGTGAACTAGTTCAGTGTTTCTCGTTCTTTAAGTTCTTTTAGTTCAATTGATATTGCAGCAAGTAGGAACAAAACGAACAAGAGCAAAAATAACTAAATTCACCAAGCTATGGTTTGAGTCCTTGGTTTGAGACTATTTGTGTCTGCACGAATAGAAATGTTGGATTTGATGGCTATCACATATTCATACCAAGTTTGTTTCAATTTATATACCTGGACATGAAAGAGTAAACGAAGCGAACTAAAAGACCAGTTGAACTAAAATACCTAACGAACTAAAAGAAGGAACGAACTAAAAGAACTTACTAACTTTGAAATTTTATTTTCATATTGAAGATAATTATTATAAAATAAAGGCTGACAATTTTTCTTATAGGAAATTTACTGCTCTTTTTGGTTTCTGATCAGTTTTTAAAATTAAATTTTTTTTTCCATTTTTAAACCGGAAGTAAGTATTTAAAATATTACTTTCAACAACTTCAACCATTTTGATTTAAATTCAACAAAATTGTTCACATGCCTTCAGAGGATTCAAACTGCGGATTCGAACTGGATATTAAACCTTCTGAAGAGTTGAAACTGAATGATTCCATGCTAATGAAAATGATTTAATCCTTTTCGCTTCTATAACAGATATCAGAAAATTAAGACCATATAGTTTGAATGTAGTCATCTGCCGTGTAGGCTTAATACCACGGTGCTCCTTGGTAAGAAGTCTAAGGTTCAATAAATTGACGTCCAACAGATAGATCTTCCAGACGATAATGGCAAGACAATATCATTTACTATCGTCTACCGGACCATCTCCTGAGCGTCACTTCCATGACTCCAAACTCAACTAACGCGCTTTTATAGTAGTTTAAATACCGGCTATCCACCAAAACTAAGTATATTTAATTAAATAAATATACTGTATGGTTTGTTATTAGTATTGAGTACCAATTATGTACAGTGCAGTACCAATTTATGGATTGAATTAGTTGATTACAATCTTCATTTATTGATCGAAATCGAGAGCCATCTTAAATCTCTGATATTATTTGGACATTACCACCTGGTTGTACAAAAACCAGTATGATACTACCCAGGCAAAATGACCTTAACACAGCACTTCAACAAAATCATTCTCAGCCACCTAACAATATCCAAGAGTACATTCATTGTTGCACTCGAAAACATTCCTTGTATATCAACGGTCCCACTTGCTTCAAAGAATTCGCGCCCAACTCCATGATCTGGATAGCCCCTTACATTTACTCAGAAAAAGGCAAACCGGTTGCCTGAGACCATCCTTCTTACCAAACTTCAAGCATACTTCAGGCAAACTTACCTGTCTAGTAATATGTAATTGAGGTTATATCTTCCAATACGAACATAGGGTGAACCTCAGACCGTACCACCTCCTATGCAAAAAAAAAAAAAATTTGCGCCATATACCAGCGAATATGACGCATTTTTGCAAGACAATTATGAAAACAAAAATATTTTTTTTGACCGAGCGTAGGGGCCGCGCATTGACATATTTCTTCATATCTCTGGTGTTTATAGTCGGATTTTAAAGTTTGGTATATCAATGTTTTTGTCTCAAGGAAACGTCGATATGTCATTCAATATGATCAGACTTTAATACCGATGATATGATGAAAATGAAAAAAGGGATCCCTACGTTCGACAAAAAATTTTAAAATATTTTTTAAAAATAGTTCTGCTGGAAATATCGATATACTTCCTGATCAAAAGATTAATGATATTTTAAGAGCTTTTAAGAGATTTTTTGATATTAGGGTGGTACATTAGGATGGTAGGAACTGAGATCTGGAGGGTAAGTACTAGAACGGTAATCCTGAGGTCAATGACCTCTATAGAGGTCATATTGGTCTCCTTGATATACCAAACTTTAAAATCCGACTGTAAACACCAGAGATATAAAGAAGTATGTCAATGCGCGACCCCTACGTTCGGTCAAAAAAAAAATTTTTGTTTTCATAATTGTCTTGCAAAAATGCGTCATATTCGCTGGTATACGGCGTAAATTTTTTTTTTTTTTGCATAGGAGGTGGTACGGTCTAAGGTTCACCCTATGTTCGTATTGGAAGATATAACCTCAATTACATATTACTAGACAGGTAAGTTTGCCTGAAGTATGCTTGAAGTTTGGTAAGAAGGATGGTCTCAGGCAACCGCTTTGCCTTTTTCTGAGTAAATGTAAGGGGCTATCCAGATCATGGAGTTGAGCGCGAATTCTTTGAAGCAAGTGGGACCGTTGATATTTTTTTTCGTAATTGTCTTGCGAAATTGCGTCATATTCGCTGGTATATAGCGAACTTTTTTTTGAGATACGGTCTAGTGTACCTACAGCTTCTATTTGGAATATACAGAGGCTTCAGCATCAGCTGGATCTTTAATAGAAAGGTTCAGGCTTCTATCCTTGTTCTATACCTTATCCCAATTCTTGTCCTCATATTTTTTTCAATCTTGCCCTAAGTATGACTAAAAGTGTACCTAAGTCTTTGTCCTAATCCTTGTTCTAGTTCTTTTCCCAATCCTTGTCTGATTGTCTGATTATGTCCAAATCTTTGTTCTACTTCTTGTTATTCTTGGTTTCAGTTGAGAGCTATGCTACGCCCTCTTTTTGTTTTTGTAGTTCATTGTCTTGTAAGGGTGTATACATGCATACTCGTACATAAGGGAACTTTTGGGTCGCCTGTTATTGTCCCCAAGTAAAATTTTGTTTTGTACAAGTCTTGATAATATATAATTTTTGGAGTACTATGATACTTGTATGCTTTTTAATGCAATATATTTCCTTAGTTATGGAATTGAATCATTTCAACCTGATTGTGTAAACAAACCAAACAACCGTCATATGTTACATGAATGAATTGACAAAATTATCACTTTTTCAAAAAGAGAATAATAATGATTCAGTGTCATTATATATGGCACGAGAAATAAGGTCGGAAGTAACAAAATCTGTTGAAAGAAACCCTCATTGAGTCATTATGTTGATTATGAAAAGACTTACGTGACTGACATAAGGTGATGTAAACATTTTAAAGAAATGGCAAGGTTGTTGTAAAAATATGACTTGCCTTTTTTTCTAGGAAATATTTTCAGCTTAAAAACTTTTCTTTTTTTCTTTCCTTTTTCAATTATCACAATCTTTCAATTACTCTGCATATTTTATGTTTCTTTGCAAAAAGTAAAAAATACTCAGTGATATATTATAATGATGTGTCACCCTTTATTTACAATTACAATGGACTATACTGGTGCCTTGTATACTCATACAGTCTTTGTTGACTGAGTTATTATCGCATTCGCGGTTGAATGACATCTCATTAAGCATCTGCCATCAATAACAAGCTTTGACGCCATTTGAACGAAGAGCATTGATTTCTTCTAAATTTTATTTGAATCACAACAATTGGCGTAAAAAATTTCACCCATAATGTAAATATTTCTTGAAGCATAAAATAAGTGAAAAAGCTTTTCTTCAACAAAGAGTTAAAATAGCTTCATTTATTCCACTTGTGAGCAAAACTTGTAGAGACTCTATAAAAAGTCAGATGATATACGACAACTGACAATTCAAAAAATATCAAATGATGCGAGGCTAGCTCTACTGTCAATGACACATACTTTTTTCAATTTATATTTGAAGTATGTTAAATAACTAAAAAAAAGGTTAACTCACAAAAGTTCTAGGAGTTATCCAACCAATAAGTATCCAAGTTGTTTATTGTATGCAAAAAAAAAAAAAACAAAAACAGATAGGGAATGAAAGAGAGCGTGAGAGAATAAGGCAACTATAGCATGTTCAAGTTAGACAACGAACTCGAATGACAGTTCATCATCTATCATTAGCTTTATTTGGCATTTGCTGCAAGTGTCAAACTGGTGTAATTTACCGCAATAATTTATTGTTTTCTTTTGCATTAATGTCAAAGTGGTGCGAGTGGAAAATTGATGATGATGTCGCAATGAGTTGGAAATAGAAAAATGTATAGCAATAAATTGAAAACTAAAGGATATGCTAAAGAATACGTTAATAGTGCTGAACTATGCTGGCATGCGACAGAAGGATGAAACTCACAAAAAAATGAGAAAAAAAAATTCAAAACGTGTTGAGGCATGAAATGAAAAAAGGAGTCATATACATGAAATTTGATTTTTGTTTCCATTTTAAGGAAAACCCACCTATTTAACAAAATTACGATATAATTTATAACAGTTGGCAGTTGATAAAAAATTACGGTTTAAATCATTTGCAAAAAGTTAACCAGATTTTAAAATAAAAGAGTTGAAATGATATATAAATTGAGACACAAGGGTCATTTCATATGAAAACGCCTAATGGGTTAACTGCATAGCTTACGATTTTGTAAAAAAAAAATTGAAGGATGATACCCATAAATCTAACAAAAAACTAAAAACCGTAGTCATTTATTTTTTTTAGGTGCCTAATTTGGAATCGTAAGTAAAGTTTTAATAATAATAATAAACTGGCCATTTCAGCCCTTGAAAGGACTTTGACCGAACTTATTATGATCAAATTGCGTTGTGCTTGTTATTGAATGTTTGTATATAATTGATCGAGAACTGGACCTACTAGTTTTATGCCGACTCCTAACGGCTTATGTGCATGTTCTCGAGAAGCTTTACATAGCATTATTTACTCTCTTAGGTTTGCCACTGTCTAGATAATATCGACTCATAACCGCCAAAATATCTTAAGCGACATAATATCCGATTTATGTTTTTTGATGAAAATCGATAATTTGCGATGGTTTACATCGTCTGTCAAAATTTCATAGGTGTATGAAATAAGATTATGAATTTAAACCAAAAGCAATTTTAGCTTAAGTACACACTACATGTTTGTTTACATTTTTCATGACAGCAAAGTGTCGCTTAAGATGAATCTCTAAAAGAAATTAATCAATATAAGAGATAAAATTATTAAAATAAAATTAATAGCAAGAGATAAAAGATAAAATTAATAGCAAAGATAATTAAAAAAACCTTCTCCTGTAAAATTTTCTTTTTGGCGCTTAAGATATTTTGGCGGTTATGAGTCGATATGCTTATCTAGCAAAAGAGAGTGACATGGTGCAACTATTTAGCGATTTACTCAAAAAGGGTGAAAATCGAGGAGAACCAGAGAACACCATTATAAAACCAAGACATTCATCTTTCATTTCAAACAAAAATCAGCTTTGAGCAAAGGTGGGAACTTTTCTATAACTTCATGTGAAATTAAACAAAACATAAACAAAACATTGAAAATCTCGAACGTTAACTACACAAATATTTTGTAAAAAAATTGCTAATTAACATATTTTTAAAACATTTCACAAAGAAAATATCTTGCTTTTGTATTTCCATTCTTTTAAAATTGGCTTTTAGTTTAAGTTTTTTCGCACTTTTTCACTTAATATCGTTATCAAACCAACTTATGACTTTACATTAATAACACTTATAAGTTCGCTCACTTCAAGTGCTTCTATTAATGAATAACTTTTACTTAAACAAAAAAAAAAAAAGATACAGCAGACTAAGTCGTAACACAAGACTTAGATTTATATAATACTTAAATTAGAAACAATCGAGTTATACACTTCTTATTGATACAAAAACATAGAAAAAGTTGGTACAATTTTTGAATTTTGTTTTTTCCATATCATATATTAATAATTTATTAGTCAAAAGATATTATAATTTATTACATACCATTTTACTAAGTACTTAAAGGCTTTTTATACAGTACAAGATGAAATTTAATGATCATTATTGAAAATTTTTATTAAAATTGGCTTATGAAAGGAGAAGTAGGTTAAGTTTAAAGTTTAAAAGCTTAAAAAAGGAAAATATATTTGTGACAGCTTATATTGTCAATATATCTTACAAATACCATGTCGATACAGGAACTTCCCAATGTTGTTGAAGATATTTCAAGCCAGAGGTTGTAATTTAAATTCATAAAACGTGAAAACTTCTCATTTTCCAGTTGTGATATATCTGAAGTTCAAATCTCCTGTTAGAATGATTGGTATAGAGTCAAAACCACTTTTTGCCAATAAGGGACAAATTTTTCTAACGTCTTTACTATAAGCGAGTAAGTTTAAAGATATCAATTTGAGTTCTTAACAGCGAACGTGCAGCTGAATTTTATATTGATACCTAGTACGCTGTAGAGTCGAAAAATTACTAGCAAGTTCAACAACCCATGTGAAGAGTTGAAATGTCAAAATTTCTCTGTCGATTATATACCCAGATATTTAATTGGCTGCGTAATTTTTACATTTCAAAAAGAGTACAGTACGACCTCGTTTTAGAGTACAGTAAGATTATCGCAGCACTCCAAAATTTACATTATTCACTTAGTAAACGCAAATGTAAAGAAAAAAAATTGCACAACTATCGCAACTTACATCTGCGTAAACTTGCATAAACTTTTACCTTATTTCCTTTCAGTTCTTCTTTGTTTCGAAACTACATTTTTTAAACAGCAAAAATCGATCTAGTTGCATTGAGGAAGGTTGTACTGTAGTTGCTTTTTTCTCCAAACAAAAATTTCGACTCTACACTCTATGACATCATAGAAAAACAGAAACATCAAATGCTGGCTTTATATATATTTTTGTAACTGGCAGTGCCCTCTTGCTTTAATAAGCAACACTCAGTACATACATATATTCTAGTATATACAGGAACCAATGCAGTCGATAATTAGGTAGCAACCTTAAACAAGAACCATGCGCGCAGGAAACAGAAACATCAAATGTTGGCTTTATATTTCATGTAATTGTGTAAAATTTATATAAGTTAGACCGTTCAAACATGAATTTTTCTCCAAGTGTGGATCAAGCAGGCCAACAAGTGCTTACGTAAACACTGTACGATAATTTTTGGCATTGATCTCCCTGCGGATACCACTTTAATCGGCTACGCGGCCGATTCATACGCTTGAAACATCATTTCATCAAACATGAAAGTAACAACGTGGCTGCGAAGTGTTGATCTAGAGTTGGCAGCGCAAAAAACTGAGGTGGTTCTCCTTAGCGCTCGTAAAGTACGAAAGCATTACCTTTAGAGCTGAAGAGCATATCATAACCTCAATACCATAAATGCAGATAGCGGTGTGCTCATTGGCACTCGTATGTCCTTTAAGGACCACTTACTGGCAATTAGCGAAAATGCGTCGAAGGTTATCGGTGCACTATCGCACATCATTGCGAACATCGGTGGACCAAGATCCAGCAGACGGAAACTCCTAGCAAGAGTCACAAGTTCCATCATTCTCTACGCAGCACCAGTGTGGGCGAATTCCACACATAAAGCGTCGTGCATATCGGGTATTCGGACCACATATCGCCTTAGTGCATTGAGGATTGCTAGCGCATTTTGCACGGTATCAGACGAAGCAATCGGAGTCATAGCGGCAATGCCGCCGATAGACATTCTGGCGTGCGAACTTCAGCGCTCCTTTCAAGGTGTCGCAAACTCATCGAAGGCTGACGAGAGACGGCGCACTATCGAGTCTTGGCAACGTCACTGGGAGCAATCATAAAAGGGTAGATGGACATTTGCTCTTATCCCTGATGTAAAAAAATGGGCTAGCCGCAAACATGGTGAAGTGGGCTACTACGTCACACAGCTTATTAGCGGACATGGCTGCTTCAAGCAGTACCTTCACCGTTTTAAACATGAAGACGACCCGTTCTGCACAAACTGTCCTGAGGAGATTGAAGATGCTGGGCTGTTTTTATTCAGTTGTCCGCGCTTCATCGTAGAACGAGCTAAAATAGCGGAAGCTTTTGGTGTGTTTCCTACCTTAGGAAATAATGTGGATCAGATGTGCGACACACTGCAGAAATGGGAAGCGTTTCAGGCAGCATCTGCAAAAATTATGATTGAGCTTCCACGAATTGAACGGGTACGACACAACGAGCGCACGAACCTACGCAACGCAGGCGCAATCAACGGCAGTCCTCTCTTTACTCATGACGGACAACCGGACCGACGATCTAATGATCAATAACTGACGATTTAGTAAATAATGTTCTGACGGCCTCCAGACGAAATACCTAACGGTGGTTCCTGGAGTATCCAACCTCGCACTGACTAAGGCTTTCGATGCTTTTACTCCTCGTTAAAAAAAAAAAAAAAAAAAAAATCACTGTACGATCAGTACTTTAGGCACACCAAAGGCTCAAAGTGTGACCTAAAAACGCTATCAACCGCCACTTGATCACTATCAACCGCCCTACTAAAAAAGTTATCGAATAATAATTTGACATTGGAAGATCAAGTTTGCAGCATTATTTTTCATAAAATGTACAGTGATCTCTTTAATTTTGTCATATGAAGGGAACCGCAGTGCAATAGATCGCTCTCAGTTCCGCGTTGTGAGCCTCTAAAAAAGGATCCTTTAAAAAAACTACCTGAAGCCTTTGAACTTATGATTTGATAGAATTTTCTCTTCAAAACATGTCGTATTTTTACTACTAAACATGTCATTTTTGTATTTTTCAAAGGTGTAAAAGTACTTCTTAATTTACTTCCACTCTTAATGTCATTGAATTAACCATATTCCCAATATTTTGACAATGGATATTCCCAATGGAGTTTGGAGATCTTTTTAATGTAATGTACTTTTGCGTAGAATTCTGTCTAAAATTAGCCACAAGGGTTCCATAAGAATACGGTGATAGGGGTAAATTTAGCTTTTGGCTCCATTATATCGGAGCCATTTCCTTACAAAGAGGGCTGAATCTTTTGAATCCGTTGAAAGACTCCAGAAGTTGTAAGATCTTGCATACTTTAAATTTGTTTTAAAGAACCTGACATGAAAGCCAAATACGAAGGCAATTTGATAAGTCAGTAACTTTTTGAATTTCCAAATTAGTAACTTTAAATGTAACACTGGCCGTGTCAACTACTATCTATTAATAGACTACTGTCAAATTTTGAACAAGCTGCGTCATTTAGTTTGTTTTTGACAACCATTAAAAGCAGACAACCTCGTGAATTTTGGTGAAAATGGAAAAAAGTGAATTTCGAAGTAACGAAACGTAACAAATAATGAATTGTTATTAATTTGCATGGAAATTCTTAATGCTTACCTTGACGCTAGGAGTGAAAAAGGACAAAAAAGGAAGCATATATGCGTCAAAAACAAAAATTTATTCAACATATAATATTCATTTAAAGTAAATAAATAACTTAAAAGTAAAGTAAATAAGTAAGTAAAAGTAAATAAACGGTAGAAAAGTACAACAAATAAATGATAATTCCATATTAAATAAATAAATTAATGACTTAAAATTTCAGTATAAACTATATTTTTTGTAAACACCCTTTCATTGTTAGCCAAATATCCTTGTCCATCAATAACAGAAACACGAACGATCTAACTCGACTCGCGGCAACATACAGTTGACCATGCGAAAAAACAGGTCGTCATAACAAAAGTTTGGCGTTCCAGATAAATCTGTGAGTGCTGAACGCACCCACCCATAGCCTGATCAGAATGAACGGCATCAGCGGCGCTCTCTGTCGAAGCGTCATCTCGAAATAAACCACCAAGTATTGAACAAAACAAAGAATTATCAATGGCTTGTCGTCAAGTGTTATATGAAGTAAACAGCAGTTTAACTATTTTTTTTAACGCTGAGATAAATGAAGAGGAAGCAACAATAACCACAACAACAACAACAACAACAATAATGCTACTCAGCTTTTTTGAAGTGTTTGCGTCACTCCCGCATTCTACTCTTGCTTTTGAAAGCTACAGCAGCGATGTTCAACAGAGCTTTGTCGCTTTAAAGTTTCTCATTGTCCCATTGGTAAAAAAAGCGTTTTACATTTGCTCAGTTTTACTTATCTTAATGACAACATATTTGAATAAAAATTATATTGTGCAAATCTACTCGAAAACACCTATCCATCGATATAAGTATTATGTGAATATGTTAAAGGTAACACAGAAAAAAAGGGAACACAAACTTTTTTGTTTGCGTATTAATATATAGATTATTTTTTGCGTAAAAAATTATCACCGTATTTAAGAAAGGCTTGATAACTACTATGGGATATCAATTTCACTTTCTATACCAGTGGGGCTCAAGAAATTTTAAACGCGGGCCAATGTTTAAAAAAATAAAAAACAAAAAACAAACACAAAATGTTGCTTCATCGTTGCGTTTGGCAAAAAATCAAATAAAACAAAAAAAAAAAAACAATTACAATGCAATAAAATCACATGTTATGAAAAATTACTCGACACACAAATAACGGGACAATCAGCTTCAGCATCGACATCATCGAGTGTACGTTTTTTATTTAGGCTGTGCATGCATTTGTTTTTGTAAAGTTCGCTGGAAAATGTGCTGAACACTGAACGAGTGCGGCTTATGTTGTTTTTTGCATGCATTCTTTGATTTTGGCTCATCGCAAAGACAAAACTAAGATAGAAAAAAATTTGTATGAAGGGCCACGCGGGCCATAGGGGCCACTACGTCGGCATGTTTGATCTATACGTTAACTGAATTCGGTTGTGGTCGTACCAGTACAAGTGACATTGATCTTTCAGGTAACCCAAAAGACGTTGTCACGTCAGAAATGGTCGATAAAATTCATGGAATGATAATAGACGATCGGAGAATGAAAGTCCGTGAGGTGTCTGAGACTATAGGCATCTCAACTGATGATATCACATTTTCCACGCGATGGGTACCGCGATTTCTCACACTCGACCATAAGCGCAGCAGAGTGAACACTTCAAAAAAGTGTTTGGCGATGTTCAACCGCAATCCGAAGAAGTTTTTGCTCCATTTCGCAACCGTAAACGAAACATGGATACATCACAACACACCAGAGGCCAAGGAACAATCAAAGCAGTGGATTGTCACTTTTTTTTTTGGAAACCCATGCGGCAAAAAGTAAAGTTGTTACTCCAAAAGGGGGTACTTTTGAAGTGTTTTAACCCTTAAATGCACCGTGTATCTTTAAAGAAACAACTATTCAAGAAATTCCTACTGCTTTATTTTTGGTTTGATTTTTTTCAAATCGGTTCTATATTATTTAGAATAATTATAAGTCTTAAATAAAAAAATAGGTTTTACTTCTGTTTGTCATACTTTTTAAAAAAATTATGTACAAAGTCAAAACATTTTTTTTTCTTAATTAAATAAACACTATTTTTAACAGTTATATACAGATAAATAATTTTGATTAGGAACAAATAGTGACTGCTTTCAAAACATGTCCTTTAGTGATTTTAAGTGGTTCGAAAAAATTTCGATCATATGGCACCTCACTGGGTCACTTAAGTTGGTTGTATCTTAAAGATACAGTGTGCACTCCCTACAGTTTTTGATAATTTTAACTTTTTAAAATAAATGAATTAATAAAGAATTAATAACACATTTCTTTTATTTTGATATATTTAAATTAATTTGGGTTATTTTTAATGAAACTTGTTGGGAACATCTTACTCTCATTGAATATTTAAGAAATATTTTAAGTGCTCAAAAATTTCTATAAGCCTAAAATAGCTGCTAAGCTTCTAATTAATTGCTAAGCCTATTTTCAAAAAACTTCTCTGCACCTCGCAGTTGGCAGCTTATAAATAATGACTAGCAATGAATAATTAAGCATCTATCCTGGCGTTCAATTAGGTATCTCATTGAATTTTTTATCTTGTCACTCTGAGAAGGTTTTTAATTACAAGGCTAGGTTGGCTGTCTTGGCTGACTTGGCCTTCTTCGTAGGCCAGATATTGTTGAAATGAACATAATTTAACAGGCATACATACCAACTTTCATATTGTTATTGTTTTCATTTTTGATAGGCTCTATTGTGTTGTTGTAGCTTTTGTTCTTATTGTTTTTGTTGTTGACATTGATCTCCTGCGTTGCGCTTATCAGCTTGTTTTTGCCGTGTAGTAGTTGATAAATGCTTTTTATTACGTCTCAGCTTTTCTCGCTTGGTCACCGGAAACGCGTCAAAAAAGGCTTCTTAAGAGCTCTTAGCCTGGCTTAAATTGATGTGAATATATAGCTTGTTGTCTTCGTTAAGTCCTAGGTATCGTAAGTAAGTCTGCTGGCAAAATAAATCAAGGCATTTTTAAAGCTTTTGTTACTTTTGAATTTTTTATGCAAAGACGTTAGCCTGCTGCGTCTTGCTAATAAATTTTTTGAAATTCATTTACTGGCTCTTAGGAAAGAAGGCTTTTTCATGAGTGTATACTGGTTTTTTCACACTGATGTCTTGTTAAATTTATGTTATGATATTTCGTTATTTACATAAGGGCTTATGATTCCGGTTTTTGTTTTTATTATTTTTAATGGAACATTAATGCGCTTATTGCGTATTTCGAGCATTTTAACCGTGAAAACATATGCTCGACAACATGTTTGTTTTTAAGTAAATGAAAAAATTAATTTAAACAAAAATTTAAAAAAAAAAACAATTTTGAAGTAAACCAAAAAGTGTCATTCAGTTTTGACGTAGAATTACGTCTTACAGTGCGGTTTGTATGGGGTCGTTTTCACAAATTTTTTTTAAGCGCATGCAGCGTTTTTGTCAACTCTTTGGGTATACTATACATAATTCATCGTAGAAAGATAAAATATATGCTAAAATATGAGTTATTTTGCAAATAAAACGAATATCTCACTTTGAATCTTTTCACTTCTTTAACCCTGCCTGTGACCATTATATTTTTGCGTACGTTATGTGTCCACTATGACGATTTTGTCAAAGCTATTTTTCACCCCTTATTTTATCTCTGGCCCTAACTAATATTAAGAAAAAATGTTTCAGGGAGTTTTATTTGATATAAACGTCTTCCACAATACGTGCGTGGCCTCTTTGTCAACGAACCTGGAGACCTGGGTTCGAACCCCAGCAGCGACAGAAAATTGTTTGAATTTAAATAATTTTTTTGTACGGCCGCCACCTCTCTACAGACAATGGCAAACCTCAGAGAGTAATCAAAATGCAATGTAAAGTTTCTTGAGAACAAGAACATTCCGTTCATCACCGTTTGAAGTCGGCATTAAACCTGTAGGTCCGGTTTTCGGTCAATTGTGTAGAAACTTAATAAACAATTGATCATAAGAAGCTAGGTCAAAGTCCTTTCAAGGGCTGAAATGACCAGTTATTTATTTTTTATTTTATATACGTCTTCCAAAAAAACCTGCCCAAATTTGACTCCGTTTCAAAAACCAGAATTATTTCGCAACCTGAAAAATTACCTTTTTTGGATAAAAAAAGTTTTTTAAACTTTCAACCAAGGATTTCAGGTGTAATGCCTTTTCAGTCTAGTCTGCCTTGGTTCGAAATGGGGTGATAGATTCGTGGGAGGAAAGAGGCAATCAAGTGAAACATGTGTAGGATATTCTAAGCATGATGGAAAGCCATAAAAACATGTGAATATTTGAATCTTAGGCAAGTGTTAGCCTTTACCTCAGTCAACTCAAGTTATAAGGCAATCTTATCCACAAACTTTTCTACCATCGACTACAACTTCAAGTCGTAAATAGTGATGAGTTTTCAATTTCAGTTGATTAGAAATGAGAATAGAAAATTTCAAATGCGATAGGTTAAAGCGTAGACCCATGGCCTGGCCGGGATTCCAACCTGGGACCTCTGGGGTGGCAGTCGAGCATGCTACCTACTTGACTACCGAGGCCACCTTGTTATGGTTGTTACGTATGTTCGTGCCGCAGTCGAGAACGCAAAATCGTGTCGTTTGTTGAAACGAATCGTTTAACAAATATATTTTTCAGGAACTGCTTGTTTTGTTGTAGTTGTTATTAATATACAAGTAAAATTTACATGTATACATAAATATCAGTTGCTTTTGTTTCTTGGAGGTAAGTAAGGTGGTTGATTGCGATCAGCAAACGATGTTTATGTTACACTTTGAGCCTTTGGTGTGCTTAAGATACGGATCTAGAATGTTGATTTAGGCACTTGTTAGTCTGTTTGACTCTCACTGGGGGAAAAACTTCATGATAGAAGTATCTCATTTATATAAATCTTACACAATATGTTAATATGAAACATAAACCCAAAATTTGATGTTTATGATAGCTATTCGTATAGTTTTTAGTATTAACTTAGTTATCTACTTAATGCTTATATCTAACGCAAGAGGGCATCACAAGAGATAATGAAATGGAACGTATTGGTTCTTGTATGTACTACCATTAGTGTACTGAGTGTTGCTACTTAACGCAAGAGGCATCGCAAGTTGAAAAAAATAACTGAAATCGACTCGAACTTTCAAACGAGATATTCGGAAGGATTTGGCATTGTTTCTTTTTGTTGCTTTAAGAAGCTATTAGCTGCGTTCGATTCGCCAGTGCTCAACTCAACTACAAAAGAAACGCCTTCTCACTTATCTGTTACTTACTGCATAGTTGGCAGCACTTTTGTTTTTACAGACCACATAAAGTCTGCCAATAAATTAATTTTGTTTTTGTACTCACATTACATTTTGACAGAATCTATTACATTTACCTTATTCCGTACACAAACCAACTAAAAAATAAGAACCTTGCAACGCAACTTTACTCAACTCAACTGATAATTGACCTACTATTTACTCAACTAGCTGTAGACTTTGTTGTTGTTTTCCCATACAAATTTTGAAATAAGCGACATGAATTGAGTATAGGCTGGCGAATCGAACGCAGCTATTGTTGCGCATATTGCTATCATTTTTCTTCGCATTGAGATGTCTACTCATTCTATATATATAAAAAGAAAGGTACATTTTGATGTCACCACTAACTGTGGAAATGGGTAGACGATTTAAAATTTCATATAGTCCACCATCTACAGAGATAGTCTGTAGATGGTTAATGTGAAGTTTGCACGAAATCAGCCCAGTGGTTCCGGAGATATGGCATTTTCAAGATTTCCCCATATCTATATATATGTAAAAGAAAGTCGTGATTTGTGTTTGTATTTCCATAACTGATGAATGGAGCGTCCGATTTGCCTGGGGTTTTCTTTGTTGTGTTTTTCTTGGCCCTACCATAGTTCTTACGTCAAAATTTTTTGCCACTGCCCCTTTTACCACCCACAAATGAATAAAAATTTTATATATCAGACGGTTTTGGTCTTATTAGACTAAAATTTAGTACTTTAGTTCATATGGTCACTGTTGGCAACTGAACTACAAATGGGCGGGGATCACCATAAATACGCTGTAAGTTACCCCCCTTTTATATGTATATATATCTACATATATTTTTATCTATATATATAAAAATTAATCTTAGTTTGTTTATACTTAAACGTATACTTAAAACTTGAAAACGACTGCGCCAAATTGGATACTTCCTTCAGCGGGTTTGTTTGTAATTACTACGCGAAGGTTTAGGAAAAAAGAAAATTCGAACAATTCTCAACAGGTGGCGGAGTAGACACACATGTGCCGTTTTACTGGTAAAAATTTATGGACGTTGGACGAGGGGTATGACACTTTGTCAGTAGCCCAAATGTAAGGCATAACTCTCGAACTATAAGTCACATATCAATTTAACTCGGTAAGAACGAACCATTTAGTTGTGTCCTTTTAATGGCAAAATTGAGTGACCATTGGAGGGCGTGCCACTGTCCATAAAGAACAAAATTTTTTATATCGAATAATTTTGGAAGTAAAAGTCACAGAACATTGCATTTGAACAAGGGGGTGTGGCTCTGCCCTAACAAGCACATTTTTTAATATTGAATAGCTTTGAAAGTAAATGTCGCATAGTTACTAATTAGCCAGATATTACCAGATACTACTGGAAAACTGGCACGGGCATTGAGGTGTGGAAGAGGTGTGGAAGAGGTGTGGCTTCGCCCATACAAGCCAAATTTTCGATTCAGAATTGCTATGAAATTAAAAGTAACAGAACATTGTAACTCAGAAAAGAGTTACGACTTTCTAGTCTCCTTCTAAAAGATAACTGGGACGGGCTTGGAAAAGGGGGTGTGCTCCGACTATACAATCCAAATTTTCTATATCGAATAGCTTTAGTTCTAAACGTCGCATAGCAATGAAACTCAGTATGGAGTTACTAATTACCAAAGTCTTTCTACTGGAAATCTGGCACGTACATTGGAAAAGGGGGTGTGGCCCAATTTTCTATACAGAATAGCTAAGGAAGTAAAGGTCAGTGAACATTGAAACTCATAATGAAATCGACACCTGAGAGTGATGTCCTGCTACTGGGAAACTGTAACGGACAGTGGACCATGAGCGTGGAGTCAGACTAAAGGTCTAATAAACATTTTGAATTTACTTAGTATTTTTTAATATACTTGCCGGGTTAGGTATATGAAGTTGAAGTTGAAGGTAGAAATACTTTCTTCTATCTAAACTTCTCATCATGCGCTCAAAAATATGCTTCAATTTTAACCCTAGAACTGCATCGCTATTTTTTTTTACCTATTCCTGTATCGCGGGGTGAAAAAACACCCCAACTTTCAAGGGCCCGTATCTCGGACACAGTGTGACTTTGATGGTTCCATGGGGGCTCATTTTTTTCGTCCTTTGACCTAGAATCACGTGAACTAAATTGTTTGGCCAAAAGTTTGGAGGGTCCGGGAATATTGACCAAGAAGGGGAAAAAACGTGAAAAACTAGGAAAAATTTTATTTTTCGTTAAAATTACGATATCTCAGTGAGTTTTTGACTAAATCTAGTAATTCCAACGGTGTTCTAAAGGGGAGATACTATGTTTAAGAGGTATTATAGTGGTTTTGCCAATTTTCTAAAAATGCTATTTATTTTGAGAAATCAAAGTGCGCAAATAGCAAGAATTTGAAAAAACGATTTTTGCCGCACAGATCGTTACAATGAATAAGAATTTCGTTCAAATTGGAAAAAACATATTTATTTGAAACTATAAAGTACTTTGCCTCAAAAACACTCGATTAAAAAAATTTCACCATTCAAAGTTAACTTGTATCACTGAAAACTTTAATTTCGTACTGCGTCTAATCTAATGAACGAGTAAGAATTGTAATATTTTTTATATCTTGTTAGCAGGTACCGTTTTTTTTAAAGAGAGTGCACATTTTTGGTTGTTGTTGGTAAGTACACTCAATGAGTATTTATTCCCAAGTAGTTGTTCTTGTTATTTTTTTAACCAATATTGAGAGCAGAGCATTTTTTGTTATTAAAACAAGTGCGACTAATCAAGTTGAAGGGAGCGTATATATGAAAATATATGTGAAGTGGGGCCACTATACACTCATTACTTGTCCAAAAAGTTTAAACAACACGAAAATAAAAAAAAATTTAAGATGACGAAAAATATACACAAACTGTATCGTGGGGTGAAAAAGCACCCCAGACGCACTTCTTATGTTCACTGCTTTAGCAAGCACGTGGTACGGATGCCGCGTGCATGCTCCCTCTACTCTCAGACGTTGAAACAGAATTATGGTTACGGTCCCGGGCCGTAAACGAAAGGCGTTTGTGTCTGGTGCGAGATTAAAGCCAGTCTGGGGTGCTTTTTCACCCCACGATACAGTTCTAGGGTTAATTGCGATTTTTTTTTGGCATATTGGCTGCATTCCAATACATAGAGCTAACCACTCTGAATCAGTAAATGCCACTTGCAAATGCCTACATTTTTTTTTGTTTTAATATATTTATTATTTTCAAGTGGATTGAAATTAAATAAAAACGGACTTTAATTCAATTAAGGTTTTGATTCTTAACTAAATATTAAGGGTATTCCTTTAACGCCTCGGAAACTACTTAAACCACGTAAACTGCTTAATTTTAAGCAAATTGAGAACTTCGGAAATATTTTGTACGAAAGTTTTTTTACGATGTTTAAGCTACAATTTCTATGCTTAAACCATACAAACAAGTTTGCTTAAACTTTCAGCTGTCAAACTCTTAAAACTTCAAAGCGCTTTGAAACAAACTGTCAAAGTGCTGTTAAATATTAAATTAAATTAAAAAAGAAAATAAAATAAATTAGTTCATTTGGAAGTAACTATTTTAATTTTTAAAAAGTCGTTGTATTATTGCCTTTGGTTGCTGATTAGAAAGAATGGAAGTGGGCAGTGGCATTTCTTTAAAAAGGAAGAGGAACGCTTCGACGCATCGGTGGGTGCTCTGCCAAACTACAGAACTGCTACAATTGGTATTGGAGGAGGTTAAGGACTGTCCTGAAAAGTTCGAGGTAAGTAAATACTAATACATTAAGTTTGGCAGCTATCTCAATTACTCTCAATTCAGAAACCTACAGCAAACAGATTCTACGAAAAAATTTCCGGTCGCTCACTTCAAATTAATGGACTGCATTGGAATGTTATGAAGAACAAGATGCGGTATTTGAAATCGCAATATATGGCTGCGGTATCATGGAAATCTAACACAGGAGCTGGACTACTTGCTGAGGGAAATGAAAAATCAGTGCATGGTAAGAAAGTGAAATTAGCAGCACAACCTTGAATAAGATACTTCGCGACTGAGCGGAGTTGTACACCAGAGATTTGCCCGACACCATTCGCCTTTTTGAGCTGCGAGATATTGGCACCACGTTTGTTTAATTTTGACTGACCACTTACATCATCTAAAAGGTCAGCAAAAGGTAAGTAAAGGTCAGTTAGTTTCAGTAGTAGGTCAGCGATAGAAAATTTTTTATTCGCGGTTTAAATTTTTCAACGTTTAAATTTTCTATCGCTGACCTATTACTGAAACTAACTGACCTTTTGTTGACCCTTTTAAATGATATAATTGGTCAGTCAACATTAAACAAACGTGGTGCCAACATCTCGCAGCTGTCTTTTTGTGGCACTCGAATAACACTCGACGTTAGCCACAATCGCACACAAAAATTAATTGATGCTGCAAACACAGTTTTGCACGATTGCGAATCGAAACGTTATTTAAATGCACTCAAGCTGTTCTCTGGTGTACACCCAAGGATATTTTTGTATTTTTAAAAACCTATTATTATAGAGTACATTACAAAAATATGTCCACATTGGGATGTATTGGATGAAATTTTTGGACATCGTAAAAATACTCAGCCATCCATTGTTGTGGATTCAGCGGAATGTTCTTATGAAGGTTTCGTCGATAACTTTGATGTTCGTGAAGCGCAGTATCTAGATAACTATGACGCCGAAATTTTATCAGATATCGAGGTGGACCTTACCCAGGAACAAAATTATGAAACAAATATACCTGCAAATGAAATTAACATTCTGTCGTTCAAATCTGAGCCAAAAAAGAAAATTAAGAAAAAGAATAAACTCTCCAGCGATTCATTATCTGTATTAATTTCCATGCAGGAAACTAAAAATGACCAAAGCATGCAGCGCATTGAGTTGGAGAAGGAAAGATTAAAGTTGATGGCGAACGAAATAGAATTAAAAAAAACAAATCAGCAACAGAATGAAGAGATAAAAAGACTTGAAATAGAAAGTTCTGAAAGAGTAGCATTAGCCAAAATAAAGATGGAAAAGGAAAAATATGAAAGTTCCGAAAGAGCCGCATTATGCAAGTTGACGATGGAAATTGAGAAAGATGAAAGAATTGCAAAGTACGAGTTAGACTTAAAATACAAAAATAAAACTTAGAAAAATACATCATTAATTTAGACTATTCAATCACATCGCAATTAAAAGAAGCCTTTGATTACAATATTTCTTGTAAATGTTCCTTCCTATTAAAGTACAAATATAAAAAAAAAATGTCTTGAGAGTGTTCTTGTGAGAGTGTTAGTTTGGTACCCATAGGCAATTGACAATGGGGCGTGGCACCGCCCATATAATTTAAATTTTGATATCAAACAGCTTTAGAGCTTAATGCCGTATAACAATGAAACTCAGTATGGAGTAACTAATTTAATTTATAATTAAACAGATGTATAAATTTCAAGTAAATTTTTAGTTGTTATTTCGTATAATTTCCATCAGCGCCCGACGTCTGAGTTCACCTTCGGAAGTGGAGTTAATTTGATTCGTGGGGAAATAGTCTTGATTTTCTGTTTCATCCTCAGTCAAGAAATCAGGCGATTCAAATACATCGTCGTTTTCATTTTCTTCCAAAATAATATTGTGTAGAATACCACATACCAATATCCAACCACAGGCATACTTTACGCTCACATCATCCTTAATTTGAATTTTTAATTCTTTGAGACTATTAAATCTCTCCTTTAATCGCCCGAAGCAGTGTTCAATTCGAACGCGGCTTTTACTTATTGTCCTGTTGAAGCTATTGCGGTCTTGTAGGGTAGCTTCATTTGAATTAGTTCTAAACGGCGTTATGACAGTTTTTGTCAGTTTGTATGCGCTATCTCCTACAATCCACTGAGCACCATTGAAGTATTCGGATGGACTTGTAGATAATGTGCAATTATTAAAAATCCTGCTATCATGGACACTTCCTGGATAGCCAACTACAATATGTCGGATCCGCACCTTGTAGTCACACGTCGCTTGCACTTTCAATGAATAGATGTGCTTACGTGAAAAATATGCCTCTGGATCTTGTTGCGGTTTCTCCGCCAACTTAATTTCAGATCCATCTACGTACCCTATGCAATGCGGTAACTCGTGCAAAGTCTCCAAAACCAATTGTTTTCTTTCATGAGCATTTGGCCAAAATAAGAATGTGTTCTTAAGCCTAAGAATAGATTTAAAAACTCGCAAAGTAATTCTCTGTATTGTTCCGCCATCTCCGATTCCAAAAAGCCTTGCAATTTTGGAAATTGAAGCACCTTCACCATATGAGCCCAATCTGTATAAAACTATCATTAATTGCACTGCAATCGGAAGTTGCTTACATGAACGTGGTCCTTGGAAAGCTTCATCGTCTTTGATAAGGTTCAAAATAACTTGAAATGTGCTCCAGTTGACGCGCACAAGCTCCCTAAACCTATTTTCATCCAGTTTGGGTAAAACTTTTAGCAGAAAGTAGTGTGATTTAGGAACGGAATTTAAAACCATTGGTGCGGCATATCTAAGATTCTCCACAATTGCAATGGACAAGGTAAGGTCCCATAAAACTTCATCCTGTTCATCTGCTTCCTCAAACGTTGCTGCAAAAAATTAATATTTGCTTTTAATTTTAATTTTTTGTTTTAACATTTACCATCAACTGTATCTACTATGTGCGAAATTAGTAATTGATGGAAAGCAGATTGTTTTAAATATTTTACTAATTCCTTCTTTTTGCTTTGCTTCGGCATGATAGATGTTTAAGTTATTTTTAATTTTTTTAAATTAGCTGTTTTTGACATATGCATGACAAATTAATCAAATGTCTAAAGGTGCGTTCCTTTAACATAGGCTCGGAATTTTACTATATTACGAAATGGGAAATTTTAATTGTTAAGGGAATACCCTTATTTATTTGAGTGTATTCCGTTTTTTTTAATTGTTTTCGTTTTTTACCGCTTGATTTTATTGTTTTAGGAATATTTACTTTGCAAACTTAATTTTCAGCCAACTCACCAACTATTATTGATGTTGTTGCTACATTGTTTATGTGTGATTTATTTTGCGATATGCCAGCACTTGGGCACATGTTGATTTAATGAGTTGCAACTTTTTGTATTGTTTTTATTATTGTGGTTAACATGCTCTTTTGATTTTATGCAATTTATTGAAGTAATTGCGTTTGTGAAATATTTTTTACAATTGCCAACAAATGTTTTACTTGTTTCATTTTAGGGAGCAGTGAAAGCGATCTTCAAGCTTAATTTGAGTGGGTTGAAACATGTTAAGCTTATGACAACATAACTTTGTGACTTCTGACAACATTTTGTAATTTAATTTTTTATATCATTGACATAATTGTTGCTTTTATGAGCCAAAGTAGCAGATATGCAGATATGGTATGGATTTATTTATAAATTTGTTGTTATGAAGCTGATGTTTGCATCTAATTGTAAACGCAGTGATCGAGTTGTTGAAATTGATGAGTTTTTCTGCAAATGTTGTGGACATTCGTAATTACATTGAGTTGCATCATCAGTTGCTGTTACCTTGACATTCGAAATAACATTCAGACACACCATCAGTTGCATCACGTAAAGTTTTAAAATAAGTTGTGAAAGAACATGAAAGAGATCCATTTTTACAAATTTATTCAACCTATTTTTTTGTGGCGTTCGTGGCGCAGTTGGTTAAAGTGCGTGGCCTCTATGTCAACGAACCTGGAGACCCGGGTTCGAATCCCAGCAGCGACAGAAAATTATTTGAATTAAAATAATTTTTCTGTACGGCCACCACCTCTCTGCAGACAATGGCAAACCACAGAGAGTAATCCAAATGCCAAGTAAAGCTTCTTGAGAACAAGAACATTCTGTTCATCGCCGTTCGGAGTCGATGTTCAACCCGTAGGTCGCGTTCTCGGTCAATTGCGTACAAGCTTAATAACACGCACAACACAATTGATCATAAGAAGCTAGGTCAAAGTCTTTTCAAGGGCTGAAATGGCCAGTTATTTATTTTTTTTTTTTTTTTATTCAACCTATTTTTCCTCCATTTGCTCACTAAGCATCCACTATTCTTGTATATTCTAGAGCAGAGGTGCCCACGTCCTATGCACCTGGTGCACATTTTTGGCTGTATATTCCAACACACACACAGCACTCCGCACTAGCCCAATAAACATTTTGGCGAGGGGTGATTCGTTAACGAATAGCTAATGAAACTTTTTTTAATTGTTTTCGAATAGTTTCGTTCCGACTGCATCATAGGTTGGCTTGATGCTTAAAGAAAGCATACAGAAAGAAAATTATGACTTTGTTAAATTCCATTCAGATGTTTTTTGCCCAATCGATTTTTTTTCAGTCTCAACAATTTGCTATCGAATCGCCTTTCAACATTTTTATTACTCGTTAGTGAATCAATTCTTTAAATTTAAGCGATTCGTTAGCAATTTGCTTCTCTCATTCTTAGCAATTCATTTGCAAATCCTTACTTTTATTTTTAGCGATTATTTTCAGTTTTAGCGTTACCGAGTGACTTCAGTTTATTTAACGATTCGTGAACTAATTGTTATGTCCCCAATTATTACCGATATTTAGTTTATGTTTCTTATTCAATAAACAAATAATTAGTTATTGCTATCTTATATATTAATACGTAAGCACAAAATTTTACTTTCCTTTTTACCCCTTTTAAAGATAACAAATTCGAATGAAACTTATATCATTTGAAAGTTCTGGTTCATACCAAGTGCACAATATAATTTTTATTCAAAATTTCTGTCATTAAGATAAGATAAGATTCGTCTCGGTGAATCGTTATCGAATTGCTTTCTTTAGTTTTGGAGACTCGTTAACGAATTGCTTCTTATAGTTTTGGCGAATCGTTAATGAATTCCTTTTTTCAGATTTGCCAATTCGTTAACGAAGGAGGAATTTCTCCCGCTCGCTTGCTAATGAATGAAATGTACGAGAATGCGATTCGTAAACGATAACATTAGTGAATCATTTTTTTTGTTGGGAGGCAATACAAAATACACAAAGAATTTTGTTCTTTTTCGTTTTTGATCTTTTTTCGTTGCCTACAACTAGGGTATGCAAAACCAGTTCGAATTATTCGGCGATTCGGTTTTTTTTATTATTCGAACCGGTTTTTTTAAATCACTATTTTCGAATAATTCGAAAACCGGGTTTTGTGGCTCGAATTATTAGACTGCTCGAATTTATTAATCTCCAATTTAAAGTTGTAAAATTCTTCAAACCACTTTTTTATTGCATTTGAGCAACCCTATTTTTTTTCTACTTACGTTTTTTACATTTCACAAGCGTTTCTAACATTTCTTATCTCTGGCTTCCATTTCATTTTTCTTTATTCGGTCGATTAAACATATGCTTTGGTCATTTCTATTTGCTTTCTTTTGTTTAAACAGCATTTACAAGCGGCTGGCGTATTTAATGCAAGTTTAGCATGATTTTTATTTAACAATGCATTTTTTTTTAACAAAATATATTGAATTATCAACAGCTTGTCATGAACTTCGAAGTCTGGAAGTATTTTAAAAAAGATAGGAAATTCAACAAGGATTCTTGTACGAAATGCCCAAACATATTTAAAAGCATTAATTACAAATATAGATAATCATTACAAGATATAAAACATGTGTTAAAAAGACTGAAAGAAAAATTCGAAACATAATTCTACCCAATGAATCAAAACTACCGTTTTCGAATTCATTTATGAACCATTTCGGGTAGAAACTTTCAATTTCGCCACTCATAAATGAACCTTTTTTGTATCATTCGTCGGATTAAAATGTCTCTAAAATATTAAACTTTTTTGTTCGGAACTGAGTTAAAAAAGAACCATATATTGTACCGTCTTTTGTTCGGAATTTACTTAAAAAAGAACCATAGAAAAGTTATTTTTCGGCACTGGAAATACACCCTTTTTGTATCAATCGCCAGACTTAATTGCCTTCAAAAACCGAACCTTTTTTATTCAGAAATTAACCTATTTGAATTATAAATTTTATTATTGTATAATATTATTTGTTATTACATATCGATGATTTGTATAAAAAGATATTATTATGATTGAACTCATTTAAGAATGCAAAAAAAAAACATTTATTATTCATTTCTGAACTCATTTATAATTAAAAATGGTTTATTTACGAGACATTTTTATCTACTAAAATGATAAAAAATTTATTCTTTTTTGACTCTAAATAAGTTTTTTATGAATTTCGAGTTTTTAGTTATGGAAGAACAGTCTTCACGAGCTTAATATTAGAAAGTAAGCAATTTTAACCCTTTGACGACCATTGCGACGCCGGTGACCCTTTTACTTTCGAATTTTTCCTGGAAAAACTATGCAAACGATTTGTCTTTACAAGGTATCATTCAACAGGGAATGAATGTGGCTTCCAGAAAGTACTTAATTTTCAAGGGTAGATTCATCCCTTTGCCTACCAGACCACCCCAAAGTCGAAAAATCTTTACTTTTTATCCCCCTTCTTCTTGTTGCAATATTTTGGGTAGGAGGGGCTATAGGTTAAAAAATGTTTGGGGTAGTTGTGGGCAACCTTCCACTTTTTAACAAAAAATGGCAAAAAAAGATAGTTCACTTGGGCTATCTATGCGACCACCATCTTTGACGGGACCTATATGTCCCAACGGTCGTCAACGGTAAAAATCTAAGACATATTTACTTTTGTTGAAAAGTTGATTTATTTGAAATAAAAATAAATCTGTTTGCATTTTTTGATCAATGCATTAAATTTTCATTTTCTTATGATGAAATTTGAAGTTTTTTTTTTTATTACAAACTGAAGCTTATAATTGAAAATTTGAAGTTATTTCGATCATTGGTGAAGCAAAATGGTTTTTTGCAAAAGGCACAAATAGTATTTTTTTCGATGGCTCTTGTATTGTTTTGAGCAGAAAATACATCCTAACGTCCCGCTTCACTTTTGCAGAATTATCGGACAGGGAATTGATATCCGCTCTCTTTAAGTCTCATAGGTACCTGTCTTACAACTTCGCGGTTGGTGACCGTATTGATCATTCGAGTAGCCAGTTGTCCGCGGACTTCCAATGCAGATATAGAAAATGAATCATTATTCGAAGTAGAAATTTTGTTATAACTACAGTGAACAGCGGCGGATTTACATACGGGTTGAAAAGGCTTTAGCCGCCATCCCCCTTGAAAAATTTTTTGTGTGGGAAAAATAATTGAAAAAAGCGCTAAAAGCCGTTTCAGCCTTACCCTTGAACTATAAAACTGTTAGCTCAGTCCTTCCCCCCTCTGGTAAATTCTAGATCCGCTACTAATTATGCACACTCAAATCAAAGCGATCGCAGAAAAGACGCAAGTAGAATTTGGTCTTTGATTTGCAATCGTGTTCTTAGTAATACTGAAATAAAAACACAAAATCAAAAGTGTAATTTTCTTTCTAATGGTGGCATTTTGGCCACTCTGCGACTATTGGTCCAGAAGATATTTCCAAAATTTTTTTGTTGAGAAGTTTTGTTTTGCAAAGAAAGATCCGATTTTTTGGAAAATTTAACCTATTTTGTGATATTTTGAACAGTCGTAAAGAGGTCAAATGCCAATGGAAACCACCAATGGAAAGGTTATTTTTCAACCTTTCATTGGATGTCAAACATTACGCCGTAGCAAGTATAGAAGGTCAGATATTATGATAGAATTTTTGGGGTTTTTTAACAATCTTATTAAATATTTTGGGAATATCTTCTAAACCAATAGTCATATAGAGGTCAAAGTACCATCATTGCCAAAGTTATTTTTTAAACTTTCATTGGTTAACTTTCAAAACATATTAAAAACAACGAGTTCTCATGAAGTAAATCAAAATTCAACCTCGAACTTTTCGTTCGCATACTGTCAACGAGAGAAAATAGTGGTATACATTTTAACCGTTGTCGAGCATTGGGACATATAGGTCCCATGATTTTTCACACTTTTGCAGGTAAAAAAAATTGTTTTTGCGACACTTTTGTTTAGTAATTTGGAGTCGCTTAACACGAATCCTTTGTCGGATTAACGAATTTTCCACCGATTCAGGAACGGTCGTCAAAGGGTTAAGCAACAAAATAATAAATATAAAATTAAAAAAAAATTCTTCCCAAAAACGTTCGCAAAACTCTCACCTAATGCAAAACCTTCGCTTATGGTTCATTGGGTAGTACTGCATAAGTACTTTTATTTATTTTATTAAAAAATAGTTGTTATTTTTGTTAAATGGAAACTACAAAGATATATGTAGGTAAATAAAGTCAAAAACTTGTTTAATTTGAAAAAAACTGGTTTATCCGTGATCTTGAACGTGGAATTTTTGGTGTCTATCGTATGATTTCCTTTAAACAGTTTGAAGAGTTTATATGTATTGGTGTTTGCACTTCCATAAGAAACTTTTGGGCACCCCTGCTCTAGAGCATCCACGTAAACATTTTAATATGTGAACAATTTAACCCAACAGCATAAACAAAATGCATGATATTCAATACTTTGGTTCTTGCTTTATTTTCTATTGTAACATGTATAACCAAACATTTAAGTTGCATATAAATGATTCTCCAAAATAAAGCATTTATAACATTTATTTAATTGCAACGCTTTGAGCTAAACAGGCAATTATTTAGTGTATTATAAGTAATCCATGAAAAACATGCTATCAATTTAATTGCAACGATGCATGCATTTTTAACAAATATTTTATAAAAAATACTATTATGACCGAAGTTATGGAATTAATATTAAATATTAGCTCGTTGTGCATTTTTATCTGTACAAAACAGTGTGTTTTATTTGTACTTAATGCAGAATTTTCGATATAAAATAATTATTATTTCATAGAAATAAGCTGATTGCTGCCAGTGCTTTCGACCAAATTTATTATGTCACCACTTATATGCAATACATATAATGAAAACCAGTGTGAAATAATGGAATGTTGTAAGTATTATTGTGTTTGAAAATATATGTAAACTAGTAGGGAAGTATCTTTTAGTTGGCCAAAGTTAAAATACCCTCTCAGAGGTTTGTGTTCATGTGTGCTCGTTTTTTCTTGCAGTGCTCGTTTTTTCTTGCATAATAACGGAAAAATAAAGTAAAAGTTTAGTTAATTTAATAAAACATTTTTTTTTTATATACTCAACCAAAAATATTAGTATAGTTTTTATATAAAGGGTGGTTAAATTTTAAGGGCCGATGTTGATTTTGAATAAAACACAAATTATTTAGGAAATTATTGTCATTTCGTTTTATTGCCCACATCGAATTGCACATCTTCAAACACAAAAACAAGGAAAGGAGAGAGAAAAAAAAAACAATAAAAAAAAGAAACATAATAATGATAGAATAAGTAAATTGCCTTGTTTGGCCAAATAAATAAATTAAATTAAATTAAATTAAATAAATTAAAAATTATGATAATACTGGTATGGTTCAATTATGCATGGAACAAAATATTGGCCAAATGGTCGCCGCGATCTCGGCGGCACACCTCCATCCGATGGTCCAAATTTTCGATGACGATGGGGCATAAGTGCTGTTCTATGCCGTTAATGTAACTAATTATCTCATCCTTTAGCTCTTGAATTATTGTTGGCTTATCGACGTACACCTTTTCTTTCAAATAACCCCAAAGAAAGAAGTCCAACGGTGTCAAATCACATGATCTTGGCGGCCAATTGACATCGCCACCACGTGAGATAGCACCGCCATTGAATTTGTTGCACAAAAGAGCCATTGTTTCGTTAGCTGTGTGGCAAGTGGCATCGTCCTGTTGAAACTACATATCGTCCACATCCATATCTTCCAATTCGGGCCTTAAAAAGTTCGTTATCATCTCACGATAGCGAACACCATTCACAGTAACTGCCTGACCGGCCTTATTTTGAAAAAAATATGGCCCGATGGTGCCGCCAGACCATAAACCGCACCAAACAGTCATTCTTTGTGGGTGCATTGGTTTTTTGACAATCACTCTTGGATTATGATTCGCCCAAATGCGGCAATTCTGCTTAATCACGAGTCCACTGAGGTGAAAATGTGCCTCATCACTGAAGATGATTATCTTCGAAAATTTATCATCCACTGTTGCCATTTCTTGCCATCATTCTGACCACTGAGGTAGCTTGAAATGGTCAAGAGGCTTTAGTTCTTGAGGCAATTGTACCTTGTAAGCATGTTAATACAATCTTTATTCATAATGTTCATCAACGACGAGTTTAAGAGGTGCAATTGTTGGGCACGATGACAAGTTGAGGTGGACGGCTCTTCAGTCACACTATCGCGAACAGCAGCAATATTTCCTACACATCTCCTACATTTTGAGATGAAAAAATTTTTGTACAATTTTTCCGATTGTCGATTAAATTGACCGAAGTCCACGATATGCATTTTGATTTGAAAGCCTTTTTTTATAATAAGCCAGAATAACTTTAATGCGTTGCTCGATTGTGTATCTTTCCATAGTTCAAATTGAGTTAGTTTGAAATTGAAAACTGTCAAATGAAATGCAGAAAAAAAACTTGATATTTAGGTGTGGTGCACATTCAAAATCGGCCCTTAAAATTTAACCCCCTTTATATAAATATTCCTAAGTTTTAAACAATGTATTATTTGAACAAGAGCAATGATTTTGTAAAAAAAAAATTTGGCTAAATTCAAGCAACTTGCTGACGAGGAACGTAGGAAAATCAAAAATTGCGCACTGCAATTGATAAGATGATTACTACCTATAAATTGTTGAAACCAGTGTTTTGGTGTGACACCGTCCGGGTTATTTTTTTATTTTGATAGAAATAAAATTGTTGAAATAATTTAATTCTATACTCAATTGGTGCTCAATGCCTTTCAAATTCCACAAATGGCTATACTTTCCACTGCTTTCTTCTCATCTGGGTTGATGTCTAAAGCTAGGTCTACACGATACAACGGCTGTACAATCGCTCATCGTACAGCAGTTGGCTAATTCTACCATTCGACCGTGCAATATTGCAACTAACTCGTCGCACGCTTGCATCCAAACAATACAATCATCGCACACAACCGTCAAATAGCAAGCGATATTGGTACAATCGTTGTATCGTGTAGACCCAGCTTAAAAATAAACTGACGCAACACAAATGTATCTGCAAAAAAAAAAAAGGATTGACTCTTGAAAAGGCTTTCATTTAAAGAAATGGTCTTGTCCAATTTCCGTAGGATGAACGCAGCAATATACACTAGAGCCTCGAGTTCGTCGTTTCAAGTTGTGTCGTTTTCGAGTTGCATCGAGTTGCATATTTAACAAAAAGGTTAGAATTCGTGAAATCAGCACAAACATTTTTTGTTGGTGTTTTTTTGATCGCATGTGACTATATCTATAGCTTTTAATACAGGGTGCGGCTAAAGTTACTATATGATGTAAAACAATTGTAACTTCTTTGCTTGCGAGTATTTAACTTTTTCTTTTTTCCTATTTCAGAAATTAAACTTGGGAGAATATTTAAAAATGGAACGATATACAATTGCGCAAAGAACTAAGATTGTTTTTCTATTCATTGAAAATCATCGTTCGATAATTAATACTCAACGTGCATACAGAAGATTTTATGGTGTAAGAACTGCTACAACGGGTCCAACCATTCGTTCGTTGGTGAATAATTTTGCTGAATATGGGACTGTCGGAGATTCAAGACGTACGGGCAGACCTCGAACTGGCAGATCGGCCGAAAATATTGATGCCGTGCGACAGAGCGTCGAAGAAAATCCGGAGACATCAACGAGAAGACGATCTTCCCAGTTGCAGCTTTCTGACCGCACTCTTCGGCGAATTTTAAAACACGATTTGCACCTCTTCCCTTACAAAATCCAAGTAGTCCAAAAACTAAATCCTGAGGACTTCGTATTGCGCTTGGAATATGCTAGAGCAGTTTTAAATCTCGTTGATCAAAATGAAAATTTTTTGTCATATTTAATGATGACCGATTTGACTGCACCGGATTTTTTTCTTGTGGGGCTATCTCAAAGACAAAGTTTATGTGAATAAGTCCCAAACCTTGCAGCAACTAAAGGACAACATTCAAGAAGAAATTGATCGTATACCACAAGAAACATCCAACAAAGTTATGGAAAATGCCATAAAAAGAGCACATTTTTACGTTAGAGAAAACGGTTCTCATTTAACTGATATTATTTTTCATAATTAATGTAAAAAAATAACATAAAATAAACTTAATTTTTATCATAAATTTTTTTGTTTTTTTCATTCCATTCAATAGTTATTTAATAAACAAATCATATAGTTACTTTAGCCGCACCCTGTAGTAGAAATAATTATGTGAAATTGAAGGGGGAAAAATGCTATATTTTTGTTGTAGTTATAGGAAATTTAAATTTTGGATCATTTGATTTCAAAAATTCACAACTTCCGAACTGTCTATTCGATTTTAATAATTTGTAACTCAAATGAAAGGTAAATAAGAGTTTTTTAAAATTATTTTCATAAATATTTTTTTTTTCTTTATTTTTTCACACATTTTTGTCTTACAATTAAGTTTTCGTACTTTTCCCCGCCTTGCAAAAATCTGAAAAAAAAAAAATACGCATGAAATTGTTACAAAACACAATCCGTTGAGAAAACAGTGGAGAAACAAGTGATTTATTCAGAATTTGAAAACTGCAGCCAAAAAAAGACCATTTCGGCTGTTTTTCCGATGGTCCAAAAAAAATTTTTTCTTGTTTTGGAACCCATTTAAGGTCAGCTTTGAAATAGGGGGTGGTTTTTTCAAACTTTTTTTTTTACACACTCTAATCTGTAGTCATTGTGTTGTGTACAGTGGTTTGAAAATTGTATTTCAGCAAAAAAATTGAATTAACCCGTGAACATTTTCGGGTGTTGTTTGGTTTTGATTTTCGACGTGGATTGACAAAAAAAATGCTTCGATCAACTTAGTTCGACTTTAGGCAATGAAGCACCACACCCAGCGACAGTGTTGCTAGAACTTTTTTGAGAAAAGTGCGAGACTTAAAAAAAATATCGCCCAAAATCCCCCAATGAAAAAAAAAAATCGCCAAAATCGCAATTTTTTCTAAGAAATTTATTATATTATAAAAAACAAAAAAAAATGTATATCCTTTTTTTCAAATAATATTGAGAGCTGAAAATAGTATAATATATATAAAAGTTCTTATTTTCATATTTATTGAAATAATATTGAGATCTGTAAAAAATTATAAAAAAGATACTTCATTTTATACGAGAATTTTGATTGTTAAAGAACATTTTTTAGAGACTATAACTATTTAGAATTTTCCAATATGCAACTTTAAAAATAACAACTTTTTACAAAAAACGTAGTTCCATTCTATTAAATATTTCAGCTATATTAGACTCTTCCTCCGTTTTGTCAATTCTACACTGAAAAAAAAAATTTAGCTTAAAATTAAACACAATGTGTTCACAAAATGTGTTGTTAATTTGACTTTTTTTTCATATGTTTTTCAAAATTTTTAAATACATTTGCTCTTACTTTGACGAAATTTGTTACAAGCTATTTTTTAAACACAAATATCGTCAAATTAATAACAATTGTCGTCAATTTTAAAACATTTTTTTTTCAGTGTAGAAGTATTGTTTAGATCATACATTGATTTATTCATTTTTGAAATCATATCATCGGATATTGGCAGCTACTTGCAACAACTCAACTTTAACTCAAAGCATATCTTTTAGCATATGTAACTTCATTCTGTTGACGGAGAAAATACGTTCCACAAATGCATTAGAATGTGGCAAGGAAAGAAAGATGAATGCCAACTTACAAATATTGCCAAACATTTTTCCCACACACATAAGATGAGTTTATGAAAAAGCATGGTTTTCACAAAAATCGCCCAAAAAATCGCCAGGCGATTTCCTAAAAATTTAAGCGCAAAAACAAGAAAAAAAGCGCCCAATCTGGCAACGGTGCCCAGCGACTGAAGTTTTTGCACTCTATCTTCCTCCACACTCAATAAGAGAGAAACAAGAGCTTACTGCTCTTTGACTTGATTAACTTAATTCAGTGATGGGCAAACTAACACGTAAACATGCATACTTGTGTGTGTGCCCGAGAGAGCGCGGCAGCTTTGCTTTAATTTGCACTGTGAAGAAAAAAAAAGATACAGTAGTTTCGACTATGTCGTAACACAAGACGTAGAATTATTCAATTCGCTTTTGATGACATCTTTTTTAAAAAGACACAGTAGTTTCGACTATGTCGTAACACAAGACGTAGACTTATTCAATTCGCTTTTGATGACATCTTTTTTAAAAATATTTATTCCATACACCTGAGGATATGACCTTTAAGAGAGTGCCGGAGAGGGTTAATATGTATCACCAACCCCCATTCCTTTTGCAAAAGGAACATTTTTGCCTTTGACACCTATTCCCTCCGACCACTCCTTAGGGGCGCTCCCATACAAATTTTATGCTTTTGTTGATAAAACCGGAAACTGTCCATAAATAGGTAGAAAACTTAAACAAGCAAACAAAATTTGTTCAATGCTATCAAGTTCAACAACCCATGTGTCAAAATTTCACTGTCGATAATATGCCCGGATATTTAATTGGCTGCGTTTGACATTTCAAGAACAGATTCTGTTAAAAAAGCATGCCCCTCAAAATTACTCAGTATTACTGGGCTACGCGAGTCTGTTAAAAACAACATGCCCCAAAAGTATGCTTTTTTTTAATTATAAGATTTATGTCTTCACGCTAGATGGCGCTGTCTTCGCCGTGGAAAAAACCGGAAGCCGTCGATAAATAGGTAGCAAGTTTAAGCAAACAAAAACATCAAATGTTGGCTTTATATTTCATGTAATTGTGTAAAATTGATATAAGTTAGACAGTTCTAACATGAATTTTTGTCGCATTGAGGATCAAGCAGACAAACAAGTGCTAAGATCAACATTGTACGATTAGTACTTTAGGCCCACCAAAGGCTCAAAAAGTAATGTAAATACCGACACCTGATCACTATCAACCACCCTACTTACCTCCGAGAACGACGTATTCTACGTCAAAAAATCGTTGAAAACAATATAATAACTGAACTGTGAATTCTCATGCTACCCAGATCTTGTGAGCCTCAAAAAACTATGAGTAATTTTTATGCGTGTTTTATGATACTTCATAAAAAGGACTCATAAAGCACTCATAAAAAGGATTTATTAAATAGTCGCGTGAGCTTCCTTTTTTTAAATTAATTTTGGTTGTTTTGGCAATCGGTGATCAACGATGATTCTGACTCTGATTCTTGCCCCTCTACGGCAATGTCATCATCAATCCACAGTGGTTTGTCTGGTTCCCATTTCTTTAGTGATGCAAAATGACGTGAATGCTTAAGCATTTAAATCTTAAAGCCAATTTTTATTCATTTAATTTGAAGCAACAAATTAATATTTATAGTTGAAAGATATTATCTATATCGTAGTTTCATTCATTCATTATAAATAAGGGTTAAAATAAGATGTTCTGACTACTCTTATAATATACGTCTGATCAGATTTCGAATATTACAACTAGTTTCAAAAATAATTGCCTGTATATTTTTGCAGCTCCCTGAAATTTTTAGCGTCCGCGAACGTGTTAAATATATTTTCTCTTGCTCGCATCTACCTTATGATTGTATCGTGTTAAAGACTAAGGTTTCTGTTGAACTTTTTCTTATAAGCTACAGGGTCCCCCATATTCGACGGACCCATCTGGCAACGCCATAACTTTTGACAGAGATGTCAAATCGCTTAATGACATACCGCGTTTGAAGCGTCAGTCCAAGCAGATTTTTACCATGGAACCACGAAATTTTTACCATTATTTTTACCATTTATCGAAATGGCCGAAGATGATGAGCAATTTTGGAACAAAATTATCATGTCCGATGAAGCCCATTTCACATTGAATGGGACCGTAAATAAGCAAAATTGCCGTATTTACGCCACTGAAAATCCTCAGGAGATTCAAGAAGTGCCTCTTCATGACGAAAAAGTCACAGTTTGGTGCGGCGTTAGTGCGAAAACGGTCATTGGGCCGTTTTTCTTCCAAAATGAAAATGGCCATGCTGTTACCATCAACCAGGAGTGTATCGCGACATGATGACCAATTTTGTGATGCCAATTATTCGTCGAAAGCGTATGAGGCAGTTCTGGTTTCAACAAGACGGCGCTCCACCGCACACAAGTCGCATAACAATCGAAAAAAAAAACATGGGTCCGTCGAATATGGGCAACCCTGTATAAAGAGTGATTTTTTAAGTGCCTGATAACTTTTTTTTCAAAAAAAAAACGCATAAAATTTGCAAAATCTCATCGGTTCTTTATTTGAAACGTTAGATTGGTCCATGACATTTACTTTTTGAAGATAATTTCATTTAAATGTTGACCGCGGCTGCGTCTTAGGTGGTCCATTCGGAAAGTCCAATTTTGGGCAACTTTTTCGAGCATTTCGGCCGGAATAGCCCGAATTTCTTCGGAAATGTTGTCTTCCAAAGCTGGAATAGTTGCTGGCTTATTTCTGTAGACTTTAGACTTGACGTAGCCCCACAAAAAATAGTCTAAAGGCGTCAAATCGCATGATCTTGGTGGCCAACTTACCGGTCCATTTCTTGAGATTAATTGTTCTCCGAAGTTTTCCCTCAAAATGGCCATAGAATCGCGAGATGTGTGGCATGTAGCGCCATCTTGTTGAAACCACATGTCAACCAAGTTCAGTTCTTCCATTTTTGGCAACAAAAAGTTTGTTAGCATCGAACGATAGCGATCACCATTCACCGTAACGTTGCGTCCAACAGCATCTTTGAAAAAATACGGTCCAATGATTCCACCAGCGTACAAACCACACCAAACAGTGCATTTTTCGGGATGCATGGCCAGTTCTTGAACGGCTTCTGGTTGCTCTTCACTCCAAATGCGGCAATTTTGCTTATTTACGTAGCCATTCAACCAGAAATGAGCCTCATCGCTGAACAAAATTTGTCGATAAAAAAGCGGATTTTCTGCCAACTTTTCTAGGGCCCATTCACTGAAAATTCGACGTTGTGGCAGATCGTTCGGCTTCAGTTCTTGCACGAGCTGTATTTTATACGGTTTTACACCAAGATCTTTGCGTAAAACCTTCCATGTGGTCGAATAACACAAACCCAATTGCTGCGAACGGCGACGAATCGACATTTCACGGTCTTCAGCAACACTCTCAGAAACAGACGCAATATTCTCTTCTGTACGCACTGTACGCATTCGTGTGGTTGGTTTAATGTCCAATAAAGTAAACTGAGTGCGAAACTTGGTCACAATCGCATTAATTGTTTGCTCACTTGGTCGATTATGTAGACCATAAATCGGACGTAAAGCGCGAAACACATTTCGAACCGAACACTGATTTTGGTAATAAAATTCAATGATTTGCAAGCGTTGCTCGTTAGTAAGTCTTTTCATGATGAAATGTCAAAGCATACTGAGCATCTTTCTCTTTGACACCATGTCTGAAATCCCACGTGATCTGTCAAATACTAATGCATGAAAATCATAACCTCAAAAAAATCACCCTTTATAATAAAAAATAAATAAAAAGAAACACACCTCTCAAATTTGTTTTATTTTTTTAAACTGAAAATTGTACAATAGACATTCGATTTTTTAGAATGTGCAATATTTAATGAACGTTCTATTCAAAACAAAGTCAATGAAGAATTTTGAGAAACTAGTGATAAAAAAGTTTTTTTTATAAACTGTAACAGATACAAAATATTGCGAATTTTCTAAAAATGTTTGATAGATTTAATGCATTATAAAACAACTACAAAAATTTTGTAGGCTACTTTTAAAAATAATTGTTTAAAGTACAATGTGTATATTTTTAAAAAACGGTCGGTTTTTGGTAAAACCGGTGTTTTACTTCGGTTTTTAGTTTCGGTTGAAAACCAAAATTAAAAAAACCGGTTAACCGAAAAGTAGGTTTTGAAAAAAGCATTGTGTTAGGTAATATTACAAATTATAAATACGAAGAAAACTAATTAAAAGAATGAATAAGACCTTAAGTTTCGATAAATTTAATCTTAAAAACTCTTTCGTATTTTAAATTTCTTGGTCTTTCAGATTTCATGCTACACTTAATATCATAAGTTTTGTTTTTTTTTTTAAATAAATTTGTTTGTTCATTTCCTTATATTTTTAACGATAAGTGGATATTTGTCCTTGTTACTCCACTTGACATTTCCTTCATCAAATGTCAATGAAGTTAAACAAATTTAAACCCTTTTCTGGATTTGATATGGGAGTGCTCAATTTTTGCAGTGATGATTAGTGAAGACGTCGTTGCAGACAAACATACAGACATGCATATATATATACATACACACATATGCTAGAACAGTAAACTAAAGATTATATAATACATGTTCAAAGTCATATATGTATTTTTTTTTTTTTTTTTGTTTTTTTGTGTGGCAACATCATCTTCACAAGGTTTCTGCTGGCTAACCACAGATACATATACATTTAAGAAAAAATATGTTTTATATAAACTTTAAGCTTCTTTTTGGGCAAAGAAAAACTGCTGTGTATGTGTGCTTTCTCCGATATATGTATCTCTTAGTTGATGTTGATTTACAACACATTTGCACACCGACTGCCAAACCACAGAACGACCAACCAACCCACTTTCTATAGGGTGTTTTTTTTAGGGGTTTGTTTTTCGAATAGAGATAAAACACAAGAAAATCGTTTTAATGTTCATCAATTTGGCTCTATTGGAAAGATAATTTTATGCCATTAATGTTTAAATATGATTTCGGGTATGTGGCCGCCGCGGCTGGCTCGAATAAAGCCAATTCTACAGGTCTAATTTTCAACCACTTTTTCGAGCATATGGGGCCGTATGTCGGCAATAACGCCACGAATGTTGGCCTCCAAGTCCCCTAACGTTTCTGGTTTGTTGGCGTAGACGAGCGACTTCACATATCCCCAAAGAAAATAATTCAATGGTGTCAAATCACACGATCTTGGTGGCCAATTGACAGGTCCATTCCGCAAAATTATGCGCTCATCGAATGTTTCCTTCAATAAATCGATTGTGACGTGCGCTGTGTGGCATGTAGCGCCGTCTTGTTGGAACCACAACTCATTCACATTCATGCCATCCAATTCGGGAACAAAATAGTCGGTTATCATGGCTCTATACCGGTCTCCATTAACGGTAACTGACTCTCCAGCATTATTTCGGAAGAAGTATGGCCCAATGACTCCACCAGCCCATAGAGCACACCAAACAGTCAGTTTTTGTGGATGTAATGGCGTCTCAAGGATCTCATGTGGACTCTCTTCACTCCAAATGCGGCAATTTTGCTTGTTGACGTAGCCATTTAACCAAAAATGAGCCTCATCACTGAACAAAGTTTTGCGATGAAAATCAGCATCGAGATCAATCTCATTTTCGGCCCATTTGCAAGCGTTGTTCTTTTGTCAACCTGTTCATGATGAAATGGCAAGCCAAACTGAACATAAATGACATTAGAGTTGCCAGATTTGACCACAAAATGCCAGTTTTATCTCTATTCGAAAAACAAACCCCTTAAAAAAACACCCTATAGAAGCAATGAAATTCTGTGCACAATGAGTTGAGAATATGTGTGTGTGCGTGCAAAATATAGTATTTGCTCATATTCCTTTTATTCTGACACTTAAATTAGTGCTAGTGAGAAAGCGGTTTGACATAAGTACCGAAAGCTTGACTAGAAAAAATATTAAGACATGAACCCTACAAAAACACTACAGACAAAAGAAAGTGGTAAAACTCTGAAAATAAAAAAAAAGATGACAAAAGACACAAAGTACACACTAAGGCTGAAATCAACTTTTGCACGTAGATTCTAGTTACCGTTATATTTTGCGTTATTTTTTTGCTTACATCGCATGTTATCGAAGGTATTTTATTTTATTGAACCACTTAAGTGTATGATATCATATATTTGTTTTTCTTTATCTTTTAGTCATACTATTAACTTCAATATATTCGATATATTAAGAGCAGTTGATGTTTTCATAAACTACTTGTTTATGAGTTTCCTTCATTTAAAGTGAAGCAATATTATTTAGTTCCATGATTCATTCAATTAAAGGGACTAACATTTTTTCAATGACTCTCAATGTCAACGGCAGTACAAGCATCTTTCTATGGTCAATGCTTTTGCGAACATCAATTTTCCGCCACTGTAGATAATCGAGGCTTCGTTCGCATTGCATCCCAAATGTAAAAAATTTAAGTTAGCTCAATATTTAACATTGTTGTCAGGGATGAACAATTTTTGTTATTCAATAAATATTTTAAATACATTTCTGGGATTGACACCAGAGCAAATTTCTATATTTCTGCCAACTCAAAAGATATCGTTTTAATATCGAGATAATATCGTTCAATTATTCATTTTATGTCGAGAATAGTTGTTCTTCTATCGATAATGATATTGAGATTGAAAAAAATATAGATCATAAGTGTATCGAGATCGACTAATATTACTTACTTACTTACTTACTTATCTGGCGCTTACTACCGTTGGTAGGTTTTGGCCTCATATAAGATATTGCGCCAGCTATTTCTGTTTTGCGCTTGCTGGCGCCAGTTGGAAACACTAAACGTGGTCAGGTTATCCAACACCTGATCCTTCCAATGAAGATGTGGGCGTCCTCTTCTGCGTTGACCACCACCGGGCACCGAATCGAATATTTTTTCGCTGGAGCGTCGTTTTCCATTCGCTCAACATGACCAAGCCAGCGGAGCCGCTCGATTTTAATACGCTTAACTATGTCGATGTCAGCGTACAGCTCATACAGCTCGTGGTTCCATCGAATTCGGTACTCGCCATTGACGCAGATTGGACAGAAGATCTTACGAAGGATCTTTCTCTCGAAGGCTCCCAGAGTTTTTTCATCAGAACTGCTCAACGTCCAGGTTTGTGCTGTATATAATAGGACGGACATGACTAGTGACTTATAGAGCGTGAATTTGTTCGTCGAGAGAGGGCTCTGCTTCTCAATTGCCTACTTAGCCCAAAGTAACACCTGTTGGCAAGAGTTATCCTTCGTTTTATCTCAATACTGACATCGTTGAAAGAGTTAATGCTGGATCCCAGGTAGACGAAGTCTTTAACAACCTCGAAGGAGATGTTGTCAACAGTGACATGGTTTCCAAGACGCTGGGACTGTTTATTTGTTGACACTAGGTATTTCGTCTTATCTACATTCACTGCAAGACCCATTCGACTCGACTCTTTCGCTAATCTGGAGAATGCTGCACTGACTTCGCGCGTATTATGGCCAATGATATCGATATCATCACCATACGCCAGCAGCATAATACTTTTGTAGAATATAGTGCCGCTGCGTCTCAAATCAGAAGCTCGGATGATCTTCTCCATCATCAGGTTGAAAAAGTCGCACGATAAGAAATCACCTTGTCTGAAACCTCGCTTGGTATCGAATGGAGGAGTGAGATCCTTCCCGATCTTAACTGTGCTGCTGGTGTTGCTCAGTGTCATTCTGCAAAGACGGATAAGCTTTGCAGGAATACCAAATTCAGACGTGGTGGAATATAGATGATTCCTTCTTGGACTGTCGAAGGCGGCTTTATAATCGACAAAAACATGGTGTGTGTCGATTTGTTTTTCTAGCGTCTTCTCCAAGATATGTCGTAGCGTAAATATCTGGTCTATGGTTTACCGGGTCTGAAGCCACACTTATAAGGTCCAATCAGCTGGTTTACGATGGGCTTCAGTCTTTCACATAATACGCTCGACAGGACCTTATATGCGATATTAAGAAGACTTATCCCACGGTAGTTGGCGTAAATTGTATGATCGCCTTTCTTGTGGATTGGGCAGAGTACACTGAGGTTCCAATCGTTTATAAAGCATTCTTCCGAACATATTCTGCATAGGAGCTCATGAATGCATTTAAGTAGAGAATGGAGACGATTCTTGAAGAGCTCAGCAGATAAGCCATTGGCTCCTGCGGCTTTGTTGTTTTTACGCCGAGCTATAGCTTTCAAGACCTCACTATGGTCGGGCAGCGGAACTTCAACGCTGTCGTCCACAATTGGGGTTTCCGGTATGTCATTTCTATTGGCGGGATTGTTGTCGTCTTCACCATTCAAAAGCCTAAAGAAGTGTTCCCTCCACATCATCAGTGTACTCTGGATATCTGTCACTAGATTCCCATTTTCATCCTTGCAGGAAGAGGCCCCGATCTTGAAACGATCGGCCAGGCGTCTTATTTTTTCGAAAAATTTTCGGACCTCATTCCTGTCACCATACATCTCCATTTTCTCGCACTCACGCATTTCCGCTTCCCTTTTCTTTCGCCTGAAAATGCGTCTCTCTTCCCTCCTCTTCTCTTTGTATCGCTCTTTAGCAGCACGCGTTACAACCGACTGCAGGGTGGCTTTGTAGGCGGCGTCTTTTTCTGCAGTTTCGTCGCGACACTCCTGGTCGTGCCGCTGGTTTCGGCGAGAGCGGTGATAGCCAATCACCTCTTCGGCAGCCGTACGCATAGAGTGGGAAATATGATCCCACTGCGTGCATATATCGTCGATCGGAGGAGTGCTTTCTTGAAGCAGGAGTGAGAGTCGAGTAGCGAAGTCTTCGGCTGTATGTTTTGGTTGCAGCTTTTCGACGTCTAGCTTTCTCTGTGCTGGGTTGCGTACATTCTTGGTTGCGCGCAGGCGTGTAAGGATATTGCCTGCGACAAGATAATGATCCAAGTCTATATTGGCACCACGGATCGTGCGTACATCTAAAACACTGGAAGAGTGCCTTCTGTCAATCAAAACGTGATCAATTTGGTTGCGCGTCTTTTGATCAGGAGACAGCCAAGTTGCTTTATGAATATTGAGATGCTTGAATCTAGTGCTACTAACGACCATGTTTCGCACTGCGGCAAAGTCAATCAGCCTCATTCCGTTATCGAAGGTATTGTCGTGGAGGCTGAATTTTCCGACTGTTGGACCAAAGATATTTTCTTTTCCCACCTTGGCGTTAAAGTCACCAAGCACGATTTTTATGTCGTGGCGGGGGCTGCGCTCATAGGCCTCTTCAAGGCGCTCGTTGAAGCTGTCTTTAGTCTCATCGTCCTTATCTTCTGTCGGAGCGTGCGCACAAATCAGGCTTATATTGAAGAATCTTGCCTTGACACGGATTATGGCAAGTCGTTCGTTCACAGGTGTGAATCGCAGGACCTGATACCGTAGTCACTTACCAACCACGAATCCGCATAATCGGATTCCATTTGAAAAAAAACCATTTGAAAAAAATCGATTTTCGAGGTTACAAAATCGGTAGCCATTTTGTTTTTCTTCGGCGGATAAAAATTATCCTAGTTCAGGCGGTGGCCACTTAAACAAGGATTAATTTGTTTTTTTTTATTTTTTCCTCAGATGTTCGAGACTGGTGCTAAATTTTTTTGTATTCCTTAAATGTTAATAAATATATGTGCAAAATTTGAAAACAATATCTTTTTTCTTTCTATGTAAAAAAAATTCCCGAAAAAAAAATTATTTTTTTTAAATTTGTAACCTATATGTCCCCTTAATGCATTTCATTTATTTGAAGAAGGATTAACAGAAAACATTGATTACAAAAGCTTTATATTTCAACTTTAAATATTACTACTTTTTCTCGAATGGAAGCCCGGACTTGAAGTATTCAATTAATATACGTGGGACGTTTTGATGATTTTTTCCGTTTTTGAAGTTATTTTTTTGACTTTTTTCAAGTGCTATGTTGTCGTTACAGAAAGTGATACAAATATAGCGCTATACACACAGAACTTTTTGCAAGAAGAATGAAGCGCTCTTTTTGTGCATACAAGTAATGCGCATTGAAATGTTTTGCTGCGTATCTAAGTAGATTTGAATTTTATAATCTTGTTAAATTATAACTGCTCTTTTTGGAGCGAGCGAGCGAAGCGAGCGAAGCTCCCATGGAACAACTTGCATGAAGAATGTTTAAAGGAGCAGAACTCTGAAATGGGTTGACCGATTTTAATATTTCTTTTTCTAAACTGTTCTACTGATCTTAACTTAGGTGCCTGCGAAGCCCAAATTTGGAAATTCTGTTTAGTTTAGAAATTTATTGAAAAAAATATTTCCATATCTTTCTTTGTTGATACATATTCGCTTAATTCAGTTTGCTGCTTGCCTGCTTCTGTATGTATACGTCGCACAATGGGGTATTGTATGCGCTTTTCTGGCAATAATTAAAAAAAAATTTTTTGAGGTACCAACTTCTTTTTGATACCAGTTTAAAGATAATAAAATTTTTTGTCACTAGCAACAAAAATTGTTAACATGACGTTACTGGTTGAAAAGTAATCGCGGTTAAAAATCAACTTTTTTTGCTTTTGTTCGCGCGCAGTGAAATTTCTGAAATTTTCAAGTTTTTTAAAGATATAATTTTATTAAAAAAAGATATTTGTGGGCAGTTTTTTTAATGGAACCTTCAATTTCGGGTAATTGTAGTTTTTACTGCATACAAATTTTTTTGAGTAAATGTTTAAAAAAACTATTTTTTGTTGATTAAAAAATGTATTAAAAAAATTAAGTTTTTTGTTATTCAAGTGGTGTTAAAGTGTTTTCTTTTGTGCACCATTGTCATCTAATTGTGATTTTCTTTAAATATAGACTGTCCGTAATAAGTGTTTAGAATTTGGTTGTGCCATGTTTGCCTCTTCGGGATTTATTAAGCTTTTTGTAAGAGAACTCCCGCCGCTATAATCAAAACAAGCAAGTGCAGGCACCCACCAACAATGTAATGCAAGGCAGTGTTGTATTTGCAATGCAATGTTTTTTTTTAGTTCTTTTTGTTTTGTTATTCTTCTTAAGCTGTTGATGTTGGTGTGCGGTATAGGCTGTACAACTGACTTAAAAAATTAATTATTTTTGTAATGTATTCACTGTTTAAATGAAACCCTATTACATGGGTTACTACTTTTGAATATTCTATCCTAATTGATATTGATCTATTTTCTTACAATGTGAATTACATATTCTTATTAATATTAAAAAAATAAAAGACGAACAAACTTAAAAAAAAAAATTAAATTGTTTTTAATGTAGCGTGTATTATTTGTCTTTAATGTGAAACCTTGAGTTTGGTTTGAACCTTGCCGAAAAGTCATTGTTGCATACGTTTGTGTTTTATTTGACAATAGTTTGTTTTGTCGTATACTAGTGAAGTATAATTGTGTTAAATGGGAATTCAAGTATTTGAGTGCAGTTCGATTTATATAAACATAAAATTCGCTGTCTTTTTTAGGAACTGCTTTAAACACGTTGTTTATATCTCGTCAAAACTTATTTGATATAATGAAAAGATCTGGGCATTCCCAATTTAGCGATAAATTTAAATATTTGAGAGACGAAATGATGCGTCGAATTCGTCCTGCGGAGGGATATATGAATGATTTTGATAAAATAATTAATCAGTTTATTTCCGCATTTAAGATGCGGTGGACAAAGGCACATAGAACTGAAGAAAGATTTCTTAATTCAAATCGCGATTGGTTGGCTTCATCAATAGCATTCTCCATTTCTAATTTGAAGAAACGTGGGCGAAAAGAACTGTCCTTTGAAGATTCCAGCGAGAGAACTAAAAGAGCGAAATGTAAAGAGTTAAGAGATTCAACTCCATTATCAGCTTTAGCGTATGCCACAAAAATGAGTTTGCGTGCTGAAGGTCACATTGAAGCATCAAAGTTGTTACATGAATTGACAACTTCACCTGAAAGGGCAATTAAATATAAAAAATTGAAGATAATGATGAAAATATAGGTGAAAGTAGTGATGTCGATTTTTTTGACACAAATGAGAAAGACTTAACAAGCGGCAGTGAATAAAATATATAAAAAAAAAACTTAAAATGACAATATTTGTAGGTATGAAAAATTTGTTTTTAATTAAAAAAAAAAAAAATCCACTGAAGGATATCAACCAATTCTTGTTTTTTTCTTATTTGGACGCATTGTAACTAAAAAAAATGTCAAAAAACTCCTCCGTCTCCTAATTGAATTGATACCATCTTTCATGGGTGAATACCCCACTGTGCGTCGTTCGCTTCGCTCGCTCGCTATAAATAACCGAACAGTATGGAACAACAACAACAACAAAAACATTAAAGCAAATGCTGTTCGCTGCAACAGCTGTTTATTACTAACTAAATTAAAGAACTGCTATGCTGAAGTTTGTAAATGGATGCAAATACATTCAAATTAAATTGTTTAATGTTTTTACTTTCATGTGTTGGTAAACCCTGTAAAATAAAAGAAATTTACAATTTTTTTTAATTTTTTATTATTTGGTGACTGGTAGGCTTATTAGCTTTCATTGCTTCCACTAAGAATGTGCTGATTTTAACACCAACTCATCAAACCATTATCAGATTCTATCAATTCATGACTATAACTTATGGTGTTTTCGTTTCTACCAGAAAATGTTACCTTTTCATTGCCCTCTTCTTTTTTCGTGTTCGATTGTTAAATAAGTGCAAACGGGTGAAAAAAAATCTGTGTTCGTTTCTTAAAATGTAGCATTTATATAGGGCAAAAAAGGCACATTTCTTGCCCAGCGAAACTTTTTGAGGGGAGAATGTTGCCTTGAAAATTAGCTGATTGCTTTACACGAAAATATTATGAAATGCGTGTGTTAGACATGGTTAAATATATGCATTCATAATTTGACACTTAAATAATATTTTTAATAAAGCAAATTTTTATTTTTGGCGCACACAAATATATCAGCTGATTGAGTAAGCAGGGTAGTGTTTTGTGTTCAAAACCTGCACTTTTTGAGGATTGAGTTCAACACTTGAAAAATGTTGCACTTTGGTAGGGCAACATTTTTTTGTAGAAACGAAAACACCAATAGATTTAAATTCAAATAATTAACAAAAAAAACCAATAAATGTTATAAAATCGTCTTTAGCAGTTTTAATAAAATGAATTTTATCCGACAATATTTAGAAATAATTCTAAGCCTCCATTCCTATCCATGTTGCGATCAATATCACGATATTCTAATTTGTAGGTCCTAGGATCTAGGATATTGTGATATTGATCGCGACATGAACTGAAATATAGACTTAGAAATGTTTCTAAATATTGTCAACATTTAGTTCATTAAAACTCCAAAAGACGGTTTCGTATATTCATAAGCATCAAGAGGGAGCACTCAGCATTTGAATAGAGATGAAAGTCGAGTCTTGGTTTTTGTTCACATTGCTTTAAACAACAATTCAACACAATAATTAGCAATACTAAATTAAATAAGGAAAGTGTTCGTAATGAACCAGATAATGAGTCAAATTGGACAGAACAACAAAATTTCAGGGAATGTTTATTAAGAGTATCATTACAAGAACTTTCTACAAATCAAATTTTTAATCAACAATCAGCGTTCATCTTTTTTTTACACTGACCCCCGGTAATCCGGCCCCTGACTAATTCGGCACCCCTGTAATCCAATATTTCCATTATTATTGAATATTTTTTTGACAATCTTCGCTAATGTAGATAATGCATTATTGAACAGGTTACTTACTTGTACTTGTATTGATTGATATATATTATGATCTTATTCATAATTTTTGATTATTTTAGTGTGTACATTTATTTGTACACAATTATTTCCTAATGTAAAGTTATTATTTTTTGTAAGTTCTATAGCATTAATAACGTCAATTTTATAGTAAAACGTAAGCTTTCTATTGTATTGTTTAATTTACTTAATTTGACACACATAATGGAGTATGATTTGTACTTCAAAGTATAACATACATAACCTTATAATTTTTTTTAAGCTTTGAACCAAGGTTTTTAGGTGTAATACCTATTCAGTCAAGTCTGCTTTGGTTCGAAATGGGGTGGTGGATTAGTGTGAGCAAGGGGGCAATCAATTCAATTCAATTCAATTCAAGTAATAAGGCAATCTCATCCAGAAACTACGACTCCAAGTCGTAAATATTGATGAGTTTTCAATTTCAGCTGATTACTTAATGAAAGAAAATTGCAAACGCGAAAGGTCAAAGCGTAGGATCATGTCCTAGCTGGGATTCGAACCCGGGACCTCTGGGGTGGCAGTTGATCACGTTTGACGCACATTTACCGCATTTGTTACCATTTGCGTTAACGCATGTTACCATTTGCGTTATCAATGTTACCATTTGTCACTTTGTGGCTAAATTGTATGTAAACGGCAAACTTCCGGTACATTTTTAGACACATTTTTGAAAATTTTTAACGTGAATAATCACAAAAAGCGCTGAAATTGAAGAATACAACATTAAGAAGCTGAAAAATGTTGGCAATGCAAAATTCAAAAACGCCAAGAATACAATAAAATATTGTATTTCAACTAAAATATATCAACATTTTTTTGTAATTGAATGTTTGAGATCTGGTAATTTTATTGACAAAAAGTAGAATCCCCATTTAATTGAAATAACAAAACCTATTTAATATCTTTGCTTATATAGTTTTTAGAAAAATCGATTGGAGCTAGCAACTCAACTAAATTGCCTCCACAACGTACCAATTTATGTGGCTAGCTAGCAAACGCGTAAGTGTTTGCTAAGCGACTGCTACGACCTAGTTACTTTGTACGATGAAACCTACAATTTTATAAAAGTTGGTCTCTTTTAACAAAAACTTTTGATTTAGGAAAAATTCATTATCAACGAAAATATAATATTTTTTTATCTTATCACTGGGAAAGTTTAATAATCGAATACAAAAATTGTGAGCTTTCAAGATGACTCAAAAATGGCCAACTAATATTAATATCTTTTCTAATATTAACTGTCCAACTAATATTAAAGATTAAATAAAAATAAAAATAGAAGTTCAATATATCGCGGACACATTCGTAGGTTTTGACTTGACAGTGTTTTTCGTCCTTATTCTTGTAAAGAATATAGTACTTTTTACCCAAATTTATACTCATTCTTATAATTTTCTTATATTATTCTTAATAATAATCTAAATTTCTGACCTTCTTGTTCGAATCCCTTTCCTAATCCTTGTCCCAATTTTTTTCCCAACCTTTGTCTTAGTGTTTCCAAAACCTTGTTCCAAGAACCTTATTTGTCCTATTTTTTGAGCTTATCTTTTCCCAATTTTGGTATACATATTGTTTTAGGTGTGTCGAAATCTTTGTCCTAATCTTTGTCACAATCCTTGTCTTTTCCCAATCATTGTCTGAATTATTGTCCCTATAAATGGCCAATTCCATGATTTTTCTTTGTTCTACGCCTTTTCTTATTCTTGGTGCTAATAATTGTCCAAATTCTTGCCCTCTTCTTTTTTCTAATACTTGCACTAATCCTTATCCTTGTCTTAATACTTGTACTTATTTTAATTTTTGTTTCATTATTTTTTATATATTTATTTTATTTTTGCTTTTACTTTTGCATTAAATGAATCAAGGTTAGTTTAGGGGGTTCCCTAAGAGTCCTCGTGACTCTGTTTATTTTATTTTTATTTTTATTATGTGACAAAAAAACTCAGCTTTCGTAAACTTTAGAAAATAGTCGCCAATATTCGCAGAGTTCTAGTTCCATGCAACGTTTTTTCATTGCTGTTGCATTTTCACTGCATTAAGCGCTTGCTCCCGTGGTGTTGTGGGACCAAACATTTTTTATTCATTTTCGTTATGAAGCTAAAGAACCTTTTTTGCTATTTTACAATAAAATTTTTCATAGAACTTTTACTCAGCGAGTAATAATTCCATGTAACCTACGCTACCTGACGACGTCATAATTTATTATTTATTTTTGCAACAAAGCAAAAGTCCTTCTTCTCAAAGTCACAAATAAGTCCTTCATTTGTATATTAAAATATTTACCTAATTACATCATTATTTATTTAATTACATGCAAAGCCGTTGTATGATCTATGCATTTTCGATCCCTCCGCGGTCTCATAACGTCATGGTTTTATGTCAATGTTTGTGGTGAGGGCTAGGAACTAGCCTTTACTGGCATATACTACGAGTATATTTTACCATTTCATCAATACATATGTAGAGCGTTATATCGCGTAGTCAGCTCCTTCCACATCCCAACGACATCATTAAAATTTTTTTTTTATTTTTGCCATTAATTCAAAGAAATAATTTTTACTGTCGTGAAATTTATTTTATTAAAAATGATTTTTTTCAACTTTTTTTGGAAATCTGTTCTTTTTTAACGTCACTTCAAAAGCTCAACTTTGTCAAGATTTAAAGGTTGAAAGATTATCCAAAACAAGATATTAAAAACACAATTTTAACCTTATCATTTTCTCACATTTTTAACGCTGTCAAACATTAAAGTTTGCTTCTGCAATTTCAAAAGCACTGAACTTTCTCAATTGAAATGTTTTTTGCAGATTTTTCACACAACGACCATAAAAAAAAAGTAGAAAACTAAATGCCAAAAATAACCACCAAATTCAATCACGTTTTCATTTGCATAAATCTGGCAAAGCTTGCGGGCATCCACTGCCAACAAATCACAAAATGATTTTCTGTCAAATTGTATATTTTTTGAAAAATGACGTGTTTGGAACTCATTCGTCACACAATCAGCAGCGCCAACATCCGTTCTATACACTGTGCAGGGCGAAAAACATATTTATACTAAATTGACGTTTGAAAAAATGTCAAAAAAATATTGCATAAAAAATAAACAAACAAATGTGAGCGGAAAAACAAGTGAGTGCTTTGCATTCTGACAGCTCGTTTGACAAATGCAAAAACGGCGAACGGAAATGAAAAATAAACACGTGCTGGCAAAAAAAAAAACAATAAATACGCATGTTTTGAATTTATTTTTGTCGAGGAGCTTTTTAGACAAGTATTTTTGTTTTTTTTTTTGCAGCTGCTTGCATTAAAAAATGGAAAATGCTGCTTGACTAAATCAAAAGTTATGTACATACATGTGTATGCATCCGTACGCTGTAGTATTAAATCGCGGAGTCTTAAACCATTTCACATACGGGCAGTCCTGGGATTTTTCTTAAGAACTTTAAACTTTAATTTTTCAACATTCAATTTCAATTATTAACTAAAAGCTAAGAATGTTTTTTAATTCAAAGCAAACCAAATTATTGTCATTTCTTTTTATTATAATAATATTGGTATGGTTCAATTATGTATTGAACAAAATATCGGCCAAATGGCCGCCGCGACCTCAGCGGCACACCTCAATCCGATGGTCCAAATTTTCGATGACGCTGAGGCATAAGTGAAGTTCTATGCCATTAATGTGCGGAATTATCTCATTCTTTAGCTCTTGTCTTGGGTCTTTGGGTCACTATTCAATTTCAATCCAATATAAATGATTTAAAACTTGTTTTAAAGCAAATTAAGTTAAATGTATTTTTTTATTGGTCATTCTGTTTCTGTAATATACAATTAATTTTTTTTTATGTTTTGATAATATTTACCTATTACACAAAATATTAAAAAATAACATGAACTGTCACGTAGTGACTCTAAGACACTGGTATCTGCAAAAGACGTGATAATGGGAAACTCATCATGAAACCCAGCTTAGAATGCATCGACAGTATAATCAAAGAAGAGGCGTCAATTTAACTGTTCCTCTTATAAAAAAGGACGATTTTCTAAGCAATTCCGTGGTAATAGTCAGAAACCCATGAGTAACGAGTATTCACAGAAAAGTATAGTTTGCCTTAAATGTACAAATAAATAGTTTAATAACAATTTTAACATTATTTATAAATAATTTAATTTTTCTTTTTAATAAAAGAAATTAATTCTCTATGAACGATATTTTGTATCAAACTTTTTTTTTTTCAATAAAATAATTATGTTTTTTGTATTAGTGTCTCTAAGTCACACCGTGACAGTTTACGTTATTCAAATAGCGTGACATGAATAGGGTTAAATTGTTGCCTGCTTATCGACGTACACTTTTTCTTTCAAATAACCCCAAAGAAAGAAGTCCAACGGTGTCAAATCACATGATCTTGGCGGCCAATTGACATCGCCACCACGTGAGATAACACCGCCACTGAATTTGTCGCGCAAAAGAGTCATTGTTTCGTTAGCTGTGTAGCAAGTGGCACAGACCTGTTGAAACCACATATCGTCCACATCCATATCTTCCAATTCGGGCCATAAAAAGTTCGTTATCATCTCACGATAGCGAACACCATTCACAGTGACCGGCCTCATTTTGGAAAAAATACGGCCCGATGGTCCGCCAGCCATTAAACCGCACCAAACAGTTATTCGCACATTTGTGCAGGAGCTTCAAGATCTTATTTGGAGCTTCTGGACCGAATTCAACGACGTGCGATATATCTGATAGGAGATGATAACATTTCATCTTCTCTCAACTCTCTTGGGCATCGACGCAATGTTGGTTGCTTAAGCCTTTTGTACAGGTACTACCATGGGAAGTGTTCAAGGGAGATACATGACCTGACGCCATCAGCTCGTGTGTTTCCCAGGTCCACTCGGGCAGCGCACCAAGCCCATCCCTATAACATTGCCTTGATGCCCAATAGAACCTCGCATTACAGAGATAATTCGTTCTTCGGTCGTACAATAAAATTGTGGAACAATCTCCCTGCGAGCGTGTTCCCCGGCAATTTTGAGCTATGTAAATTTAAAACTAATCTTCACCAACATTACTCCATCTTTCCACCCTCCAACTAACTATCACCCTTCTTCCGAATCAACACAATCCTTTCGCATTTATAGGGGGCATCCCCTGAGCGTTGGTTTAGTCTAAAAAAAAAAAAAAAAAAAAAATCCACTGAGGTGAAAATGTGCTCACTGAAAATGATTTTCTTTAAAAATTTATCAACCACTGTTGCCACCATTCTGAACATTGACGACGCTTGAAATGGTCAAGAGGCTTTAGTTCTTCAGTCAATTTCACCTTGTAAGCGTGTAAATGTAAGTCTTTATGCATAGGACATCAACGACGAGCGTGAGAGGTGCAATTGTTGGGCACGAAGGCGCGTTGAGGTGGACGGCTCTTCAGCCACACTATCGCGAACAGCAGCAAAATTTTCTGCAGTACGCGCTGTACGAGCATGCACTGGTGTTTTCACATCTCCTACAGATCCGGTTTGCTCAAATTTTTGCACGATTATCCGATTCTACGCACATTTGGACGATTAAATTGACCGAAAAAATCACGAAGTGCACGATATCCATTTTGATTTGAAAGCCCATTTTCATAATAAGCCTGAATAACTTTAACGCGTTGCTCGATTGTGTATCTTTCCATGGTTCAAATTGAATAAGTCTGAAATTGAGAAATGTCAAATGAAATGCAGAAAAAATACGTGACGTTTAAGTGTGGTTCACATTCAACATCGGCCCTTAAAATTTAACCACCCTTTATATGTATATATACGAGTATATATGTATATGTTTCAGCCACCATATTAGTGTTTTAACACAAATAGCTACACTTGAAGAGCTATATTTTTTGGAATTTTCAATTACAGGTGTTTTCCTTCGCTTTCCTTCTTACTTACATACTTGAGTCAAAGTATTTTTCAAAGTTGCTATAAGTACAGGTGTGCATAAATAGTCATGGCTCATGACTTAACCCTGCACTGCATGACTTTTTATTTTTTTTCCGAAAAATTTTACCTTAAAAGATTTTCTCTAATGTCAGAAAAAATAAAAAAAAAGAATAAAAAAATTGCTACCTGTATCACCAGTAATACACATGTAGTAACAGATAATTGACTTAAATTGAGTGGCGTCCTTGGCGTAGTTGGCTAAAGTGAGTGGCCTCTATGTCAACGAACCTGGAGTCCCGGGTTCGAACCCCAGCAGCGATAGAAAATTATTTGAATTAAAATAATTTTTCTGTACGGCCGCCACCTCTCTGCAGACAATGGCAAACCTCAGAGAGTAATCAAAATGCCATGTAAAGCTTGTTGAGAATAAGAAAATTCCGTTTACACAATACAGAGTATTTGTTGTTGTTGGTTATTTTCTTCATTAGCTTACTTGACCTTGACCTTAACAATTAGTCTTAATGAAGGTACAACCAGCTTGATGGTTATAAGTCCTTAGTTCTCGTATCTATTGGTTCTTATATACCGAGAAAAAAAGCAATAGTGAAATCACCTAAGCCGGCTTGGGTAAAGAAAATTGTATGGAAATTATAAACTTATGCTTATTCACCAAAGTAATATATTGTTTAATACATAGCCTTGAAAGCTTCAATACCCTGCCAATAAAAAATGTCTGATTCACCCAAGCCAAGTATATAATATTTTAACCAACAGTGTAGGTAAACCACTGAAAACTTTGACACCTTATCAAAATGGTATGAACAAAATTTATCGCTAAATACTCCCGGTTTGTTATAGTACTCCTTTAGTTTTTGTAAAATTATAGCCTAGATGTTTAGCCAAGGTGCAATACTTCGTGAGTGCATTATTTTTTTGGCTTTATATAAGAGCAGTAATATCCAACTATTGACACATTTATAAGCGATCTAAATTATTATTATTATTATTTCCCTGCCTTCCTTAAGAAGCAGAAAAATTATGCTAAATGTCTCCTTTTCATACAAATTACTCAGTGGTGATATAGACTCACATTACCTCCTTTCTTCATTAAACTTCAACATCCCTAGGAGCGGAGCCAGACATTTCCAGCTTTTTAAGTTGAGTCAGTGCACTTCTAATTATGCCCTTCACGACCCTTTGCGATGTATGTGTAGTGATTTCAATGGCAACTTGAACTTGATAAATTTTTCTGACTCGGTGGATGTCTTAAAACGTAAAATTATATTACATTTGAATACTTAACGCATTCATTGCGATAACAAATATAGCTCGCGATAATTGTGTAGATTTTACGATTTAACATATAAGCATTATCGAATTTGATAAATACTTTAAGCTTTCGTTTTATTTAGTTTCGTTGCTTAATTTATTTCATGAAATTTTTTTACATCTTTAGTTCTATAGCTCGTTTAAAATGGGACCATGTATACCGTATCCCTCGGCTTGGTGTGTCAGAGTGTATCTCTTTTCCATACAAGTTTTTACCTGCGTTGGCCCAAATGCATATCCAAATAATAACTTTAGCTCGGTGTTCCCCTATTTCAGTGACCCGAATATATAAATATATTGTGCCTGCATAATATATACTTGTATATCTGTGCTATGTTTGGTATTGGTTTGGTGTTTGAGAGTTGCATCTCTTTTCCACGTAGGATCTTGGGTTGGACAGTGGCCCCAAGCCGAATGACAACAATTATAAATGCGGTTATATATAGTCTAATAAACTACTTTGGATGTTGTCTTGTATTCCCTTGTGTTATGAAGAATGTGCTTTTATTCGATGATGCTTATTATGTTTACATAAGCACAAAAATTTCTCAAATTTCAAATTTCAAATATCTTTACTTAATTTTAATTTCCGCTGAAAGGCCAAGCAATTGTGCTTAGTGGAGGCTTTTATTTGCCAACAGGTGGTAGGTTTTAGCACGTAGGTGCATTCTATTCAGTCCGGCTGATCTTGGAACTTCTTAGAATGTAAATCGTGCATGCGTATGGCGCGGGTCATACGTATCTATGAAGATTTCCTTCTTCCGGGCGAATCCAAAAAAAAAAAAAAAAAAAATAAATGCATACACTTTGTAAATGTATGTTTATTTATATTAAATAAAACAGTTTTTCCTTAAAAATAATTAAAATTTCTGATTAATTTTATTTATAAGTTTCATCTAAGTGCTTGGGTAATTTTGTACAACAGCAATATACACAATTTTACCTAAGTATATGTACATTTCATACTTGTCTTTGGATCTTTTTGTGTAAAAGCAATATTTAGTAATTTACCTAAGTCGATGTATATTTTATATTTCTCCCTGTACATATTTATATTTATCTATTTAACTTTGATAGTTCAACAAAGTTTTTTGTTTAAAACTTGAACACTATGTTCGGCAGATCAGCAAGCACACTAATATAAATTGTCGAAGCTATAATGTGTAAATTACATAATACTGCGCTAATTTATCATCCAAATCAATATCGGTAAGTTAACATGTAAAACTTAGGTGTTTTGCCAAAGCTATCGTATAAATTATACAAGGTTTTTTGTTAAATTGCCTAAGAGCACAGGGACTGATAACCTATCGAACCGCTTTGCTTGAACTTCTCTTTAAATTGTTCGATTCTCCGCTCGGTTGGACAATCTTGTCGGCCGTAAATATTTCATTGCTCGCAAAAAATTTGGCGAACAGAACACAGAACAGAATTTTTATAATATTTTTTAACACTTTTGAAGCGTTATCAAATGGTCTAGCGCTATTAACTATGGCAGAAGACAAACCTCAAAGAGTTATGTTAAATACTTCTTAACACATCCTATACTCAAAATTTAAGGGACACATGGTTACCTATGCTGATTCACTACAAGAATGTTTAAAAGGGGGGGAAATTTAGATCTCCCCTAAAATAAAACTCTCATGTAAACTTCAATACGCTGATACACGTCTATTTTTTTGTCCCCTCTTTCAGAATCCGTTGTCAGAACTTTTTTTTTTGTGTTGAACAGTGTAATTTATGGATTAAAATATTTAATTTTCTTTATCTTTTTCAAAAACGCAGGGTAACTCAGGGTTTAAAAACGCAGGGTTTAAAAACTTTGAAAAATTTATAAAAAAACACTAACCCAGAAATGTTCACAAAATCACTATTCGCTTATTTCTCCATGATGGCTCAGTGAGAATATAATCTTTTCTATTTTTGCAACAATATATGCATTAAGCTTGATAATTCCACTAAACCAAAAAACACCTCCAATACTATTTCTTATTTAATTAAGGTTTTACTAACATTTACCGTAGTTACGCAAGAACGGTTTATAATTCCCAAAGAAAATCTTGCACGAAGAAGCATAATTTTGCAAAGGCAATTTTCAAAATAACATCTAAACCACTTATACTATAAAACAATTGAGCAAATGAAAATTCCTGCAACAAATATGCACAAATAAAATTAATTTAAACTTAATCTGAAATACATGCTGTTACTTCAATCTTCTTCGCATGCATTTTCTATTAATTTAACTAATTGCACAATGAGTGTTTGAAATATTTAAATGTATAGTTAAATGTGTGTTTGCAATGAGCTTAAATCTTCAGTTTGTGTCAAACTAGTAGTAAATGCCATTTTATTCAAATTCTTCTTTAATTGGCTTCAATGTAAAGGATGCAGCAACATACTTTACTTCAACTTTGCAAAGGATTTAAATTGAAATAAAATAGAAATAGAAGTTAAAGAGAAACACATTTCTTGCGCTACTAATTGAAAAGGAAAATTCTATTAAATTTTACATAACATGATAATGGAGTATTTAAGATTGTAACATTACAAGACTGGATAAACTTGTCTTTAAATTTGTCTTTCGCAACACAATAAGACCACGTAACTGAGATACGAGGGCAATTTAAGAAGTCAGTGACTTTTTGATTTTCCCTCGTAACTTTAAATGCAACACTGATCAACTGTCAATAAACTACTGTCAAATTTTGAGCAAGTGGCATTATTTAGCCATTGCAAGCAGACAATCTCGTGAATTTCAAAGAAAATGCAAAAAGTAAATTTCGTGTAGTAAAAACCATCACCGAACCAAAGAATGGCTTGATAAATGGGGCATTTAATGTGAAGCGGACAACGAAAAAAAGTAAGGTTCTGAAATTCGTTGATATTGGGCATATTTGTACTTCTAGGGCAAATGAACGTGTTCACATAATATTTTTTTTGATTTGAGGTTTAAGCTGTTAATAGATGGAATTCTATAGAATTCACCAGAATGACGGATGGGTTTTTTTGAAATTTTATTTTCATATTGAAGATAATTATTATAAAATTAAGAATGTAAATTTTTTATGGGAAATTTACTGCTCTTTCTGATTTTTAATCAGTTTTATTTTTATTTTTTTTTTCCAGTTTTAAACCGGAAGTAAGTATTTCAAATACTTTTTTTAACAACTTCGACCATTTTGATTTATATTTTTTTAACGGCAAAATAAAGCTTAACATTTATAAATTACCATAAAAATTGAAGAATTGGATCTAAATTAGTTTAAGATATAAATCAATTAGAGTACGTACATGTCATAGTGGGTACTTGGTAAAGTTGGGTGGTTTTTGTAAAAAAAGTCAAACCTAAATAGTAAATTTGATATGAGGTCACCTATTTATGCATAAAGAAATACATTCTCTGATAAAGTTTTACATTTGATACCTATTAAAGCGCTGCGTAGATGCACCTATTTCAACGTACACACACTGTGAGTTATTGCATTGCTCTCAGTTGACTGCCTTTCATAACACTTAAGAGTTGTTTTTGCTCAACACCAAATACAAATCGGCAACAACAAGCAATACCCACTCTCTTCTCTCGGCAATCAATGCACGATTTGCTTTTGTTCGGCAACACCACAAGCAATGCAATTTCTTTATAATGAGGGAGAGGATAATAGAAAGTAATAGATGGCAATAGATCATTTGGATCATTTTGATTATTTCAATTAGTTAGGTCGTGTAAAGTGCGATGAAACAAATTTTTAATAATATAATTGATAATTTAGATAACAAATTAGCTAATAGTTTAGTTAACTAACTTTAATTTAGTTAACTAAATTTAGGACAAAGCTAACTTAAATCCATTTTAATGCAGCCATTATTTTATTTATTTTTTTTTTTCTATATGAACTGGAGGAGAATTCTTTTTTTTTATATATCTATATCTATATATATAAAAAAGGAGCTTATGTTTGTAAGGCCGCAATAGACTCCTAAACTACTCATCCGATTAGCATGAAAATTTGTGTATAGAAGTTTTTTGGTGTTTGTGGGCTATCAATTTTGATCCACCTTGAACACCAGAGGGCGCTGTAGTACAAATTTTTTACAAAACTGCCTAAAACTCATAAACTGCTAATGCGATTAGAATGAAAAGTGGTATACAGTGAGTTTCATGTACGTTGAGTGTTCTGCTGCTATCGTTTTTGACCTATCTTGAACACCAGAGGGCGCTTTAGTACAAATTTTTTACGAAACCACCTAAAACTCCCAAACCGCTCATGCGATTAGAATGAAAAGTTGTATACAGTGGTTTTCATATACGCTGAGTGTCTTGCTGCTTTCTTTTTTGACCTATCTTGAACAACAGAGGGCGCTTTAGTACAAATTTTTTGCAAAACCACCTAAAACTCCCAAACCGCTCATGCGATTAGAATGAAAATTGATATATAGTAGTTTTCAGGTACGATGAATTTTTTGACAGTATCTTATTTGAACCACCTTGGACACCAGATGGTGCTGTAGTACAAAGTTTTTGCAAAATCGTATATTTTTAGTTGTTTTCTTAGGTTACGTATGCAAATATTTTCAAAATATAAATTTACTAAAATTAAAAAATTTCCGTTATTTTGACATCGAAAACATGAACATATCTTGAAAACTATGAAAAATTTTACTACAACGATATATTTAATGCAACATCGTTGCTCAAAAATGAGAAAAACACAATCAGAAATTTAATTTTGTGACTTTCGATTCAAATATCTCCGCTGATTTTTTATACATTTTGTTAAATGTTTTTTTTGTCTTAAAGCTTCATCAAAGTACTATAAAAACCTCATTGCAAAAATGCTGTTAGTTGATAATATATATTCTAAATATTTTTTTCAAAAAAAGGTCTGAAATTTTGGAGTTTTCCTCAATTTCAAATTAAGATTATGATAAAATGATACCTTTGAACTATCAATGAAACCATTGTGTTATATAAAATTAGATGGAATCGGACTAAGTTACTTAAGAAAAAAAAAAAAAAATAATATTTGCATAAGTGTGTCAGATAACGAAGAAAAATCTCTCTCAAGCTAGCAGATGATCCAAATCATCTATTGCCACTTATTGTCAGTGCACATGGTTTCATTGCATTGACTGCAGTGTGCTCTCTTACAACGATGTCTTAGAACAACAATGTCTTGGATCTCTTTTCATTTGCGCTCACTTGTTTTGTTCGTCTTCGCTGACACCACACACTTGATTTGTTTGAAGAGAGCAAGACAATGATTGTGGTGTGTTATAAACAGATGTCTTGAAAGCAGTTTCAAGTGCACCTACGCAGCCCTTTAATACCTATATATTCTTAATGATAAATTTATAGCTAAATAAAACAATCTTGTATCAGAAGAAACCTATTTTATTTTTGTTTGATTTTGTTTTTTGATAAAATACTTTGTATGAGAGGTAGGCGTAGTTTTTACTCGATTTCATTGACTACCATACTCAGAGTGCATATTAAATCTTATGTGCAAAATTTCAAGTCCATATATTAATTTTTGTAGAATTTAAAGAGATTTTTTCCATTTGGTAAGGGCAGTTTGTATGGTAGGTAGGAATGGTTTTCAACCGATTTGGTTGAGTTTCATACTCAGAGTGTATATTAAATATTAAATCTCACTTGCAAAATTTCAAGTCTATATGTTGATTTTTGTGGAATTTTACCGTTTTGATAAAGTCATTTTGTATGGGAGGTAGTCTGGGAGGTAGTGGTTTTGATCCGATTTGGCTTATTTTCAAACTCGATCTTTATTTTTTAGACGAAAGCTCTAATACCGAATTTCGTTATGATAGCTTGAAAATTACGGCTGAAATCGTGATCACAGACAGAAGGATGGACAGACAGACGGACATGGCTAAAAAGACTCGGGTAGTGATGCTGATCAAGAATATATATACTTTTCTATACCTACCACCCTCCTTAGGGCCGTTACAAACGGAGTGACAAAATGAATGTACCCCTTTTACGTTTTTTAAACGTGAGGGTATAAGAGTAACCTTATAATGGCACAAATAGGCAAGACAATAATACATAATTAATATTATTTAAATCTAACCAACGTTTTAACCCTTCTTTACATGATTTTTTCTCCCTGTGTATAAAAATGTTTTATGTCTTTATTTGTGATTGGAGAGGTTTAGAGAATGTATAAACGAAATTTGGATGCTCTGCAATGAATAGGAGCGAAGATACGCAACATTGCATATGTGCAATTTCATGCAGGCAAGCAATAAAAATTAGTATATTATGGTTCATATATTAATTTTTATTAATTTGTATTTTACATTTTTGAAATGGAATTATATGCTTTTAATAACTAAAACTAAGATATATTTCACAGTTTTTTATATAGTCAATTTAAATTGACAAACTTAAGCAAAGGAAAATAAAAAACACAGATTTGCAAGGACACAAGGATTTTGTTTCTTAATTGGAAGCTCATTGTATAAGAATTCATTAAATAAGTACATTATTTATTATAAGTACAATTAACATTATTCATTACGAAATTGCTTAAAACAATTTCTATTTTAATTCTATTTCGGTATATTATTAAAACATACTCTTGTCTAAACTATTGAGCAACCAACATGAGTTAACATCCATTGCACCCTGGTAATTTACATGGTAAACGCTTGTTGTCCCATTGTAGCCAGATATCAAAATGGACCAACCGAATTCTGTTTGAGATAGTGGGAAACTTCTCGAATGTTTCGTCATTTTTTGCAAGTTTTTTTGATAATTCGGAAGGTCTTCCACTTTTTGTGGATAGTTTTCCTACTTTGTGAAGACTTTCTACCACTTACAAACGAAAATTGACAAATATTATGTTTTCATGATTACCACTTTATTGTTACGCACGCTTATTATATAGCAATGCATTTACTAATATTATCGTATAGCGTTTTTTTATCTTGTAGCTTCCAATGAGTGGAACAAATTGACTTCCCCATAAATTGTCTAATTGTCTAACTGTCTAATCTCAGCTTTCATCTGCTTCGGTCGTTTTATAATGTCGCTACTAAGATCTAGGTGTCAAATGTGCAATAAATCTGTAGTTAAAGACAGTTTTTTATCGTGTTATAATTGCAAAATCTTTGTACATTTTTCATGTGCTAATATTAATGACAATAATATAATCGCATTTTTAAATTCAAATCCAAATATGGTTTTCAATTGCAATGAATGTTTAAATAATTTATCTAATTTAAATACCACGGTTGCCCAATTAGTCAACGAAGTAAGAGAACTTAAATCAATGATTATAAACTCTTCTAATTTTGCTGGTGCGAAAAACAAAAACATTAAAAAATCTGTTGCCGATCCTAACATAAAACGAAATCGTGCGGCTTCGTGCTCTGATCCGCAAATTTCTAATAATGCTCTTATTACTGAGCAAAGTAAAGCTTAATCAAGTGCTGTTTCTCCTGTGGTTCTAATTAACTCGAGGCGTGCTGGTGTTGTTGCTCCGACTTCCGAAGAGATTTCTGTTTCTAATGCAGATATTGCCTTGTCAGCTTTGAGCTCTATTTGAGTTGGCCGTTTTTGAGCGTAAATTGTTTTTACATTTATCTTCGTTTAAGCCATCAGTGTTGGAAGACGACATTATTGAATATATTATAAAAAATACTAATGTTCCTAGAGATACTATTTCCTGCAAAAAGTTAGTAAAACGGGATGCAGATCTGGAGTCTTTGCGTTTTGTTAATTTTAAACTTGGGATTGCAAAGCCTTTCTACAATGAAATCGTTAATCCAAATCTTTGGCCAGTTGACGTAAAAATCAAAAGTTTTCAGTTTTTTCAAAGACCATCAAATCAACAGTTGCTGCAGTAACGAACTTTCGCACTATTAATGATATTCATTCTTTAAAAATCTACTTTCAAAACGTTTCTGGATTGAGAACGAAATCTAATTCTATTTTTACGGCCACTTCTCAGTATGATTATGATGTTTTTGTGCTTGTGGAAACTTGGCTGAACATTAATTTTAATAATGAAGAATTTTTTGATCCGCATCTATACCATGTGTTTCGTAAGGATCGGGATTTTTCTGCCACTGGCTGTCTACGTGGAGGTGGTGTTCTTATCGCCGTCAAACGAAACTTAATTTCCTCGGGTGTTACACTACCTAACACTGATGCGGTTCTAGACCAAATTTGTGTAGTACTCAAAGGTGTGTCTAAGTCCCTCTACATTTGTGCTTCATACATTCCACCTAGAAGTTCTTTTCAACTTTATAAAGGGCATATTGATAATATTTCATCATTTTATACAGATTTAAAAAATCAGAGTGATCAGCTTATAGTTCTTGGCGATTTTAATCTGCCTTCTATTTATTGGAACAGTAAAGCTATGGACAACTATCTTATGCCTACAAATATTAAAAGCGATATTGAATTGTATCTTATTGACAATTTTTTTAATATTGGTCTTTTTCAAATAAATTGTTGTTTTAATTTTTTGAATCGATTATTAGATTTAGTTTTTATTACTAATGATTTAAATTTCATTGTTACTGAATCGCCCTTTCCAATTAATGCAGTTAGTTCTCATCATGTTCCTATTGATATTAATTTAATTTTCTATAAATACTTGGCCAATACTTGTGAGACCGTTGCCAATTTTAATTACAAAGCGTGTAATTTTGAAATCTTAAATAATGTTTTTAGTCACATAGATTGGAATAATAAGTTCAATCATTTGGATATTTCTTCTATTTTTAATGTTTTTAAGCTTCTTATCTCTTCAGTGTGCAATGATTACATACCTAAAAGTAAGAAACGTGTTAATAAGATACCTTGGTATACTCGTGGTCTTAAAAAATTAAAAAAATCTTCGTAATAAGTTTTATAAAAAATTTTTATTAACAAAGCAAACTGCTTTTTTTCTTAAATACAGGCATTATATGAGGGAGTTTAACTTCCTCGATAAATTTTTGTATAGGCAATATATCTCAAATTTTGAATCTAACATTAAATTAAACCCAAAAGCATTCTGGCATTTCATTAAGTCTAAGAAGGGTTCATCCAATATTCCATCGTCAATGTTTTTAAATGACGTAATGTCAAATAATGCATTAGGCATTGCGAATTTGTTTGCAGATTATTTTTTATCGAATTTTGAGAAAATTAATTCTAATTTTAACTCTGAATCACTTGAAAATATTCACTCAGTGTTTGATTTTGGAGAACTATCCTTAACAACTGAGGATGTTTTTAATGGTATTATCAATTTAAAACCGTCATCTCGTTTGGATGCTGATGGTATTTGTTCTATTTTTCTGAAAAATTGTGCTTTAAGTTTAGCTTACCCTTTAACTTTTATTTTTAACAACTCTCTTCAATCTGGTTGCTTTATTGATAGTTGGAAAATTTCTTTTATCACTCCTATCCATAAATCAGGTTGTAAAAATAATATAACTAATTACAGACCTATTTCTAAACTCACAACTATATCTAAGCTCTTTGAGGCTATAATAAAAGAAAAATTGTTTTTTGCTGTAAAAAACAGTATTTCTAGTTCTCTAGTAACTTAGTTCTTTTTTCTGAATATTGCTTATCAGCTTTCAGTGAGGGTTCTCAGGTTGACGTTATATACACCGACTTTTCTAAGGCTTTTGATAAAGTTTCACATGCATTACTAATTAAAAAGTTAGAAAAATTGGGTGTTCATTCCAGTTTTTTGAAATGGATTGAATCATATTTAGCTAACAGACAATGTGTTGTAGCATTTGACAATGTTAAATCATTTAAATATTCTGCTACTTCTGGTGTTCCGCAAGGAAGTATTCTGGGTCCTCTTCTTTTTGTCTTATTTATCAATGACATAACTTCAATTTTTACTCATTGTAAATATCTGCTCTATGCTGATGACTTAAAAATTTTTCTTAAAGTTAGTCACAGGAACGACCAGGCTCTCGTACAGAATGAACTTGATAACTTGTATATATGGTGTTGTAAAAATGGTCTTAATTTAAATCTTAAAAAATGTGTTTTCATGACGTTCTCTAAATCTAACATGTCTTATCCCTCCGCTTATAATATTGCCGATTCTGCTCTGTCCTCCGTACAAAACTTCAAGGACCTTGGCGTGGTTTTTGATACTAAATTTACTTTTATTCCTCGTATGCCATGTTAGCATTCATTAGAAGAAACAGTACCTGTTTTTCTGATCCTTACACTTTAAAAATCTTGTTTAATTCTTTTGTAAGGTCTAGATTAGAATATGGAGCTATCATTTGGAACCCTTTTTATGATTCCCATAATTTGAGACTAGAACGAGTTCAAAAATCTTTTATGAGGTTTGCCTTGCGTTCCTTTGGAACAGATGGTTCATCTCCTTCATATAATGCCCGATGCCTGTTATTGGGCCAAAAAACTTTGGAGTGTAGAAGAAGTATCTTATCATTAATTTTTGTTTTTGATGTAATTAATGGGTCTGTTGATTGCCCTGCACTATTGGAAATAGTTAATTTCAATGCTCCAACTAGAACTTTAAGAAACTATGATCCTTTTTATTTGAATCTTTTTCGATCTAATTATGCGGTTAATGCGCCTATTAATCGTACATTACAAATGTTTAATTCGATTAATAACAATTACAATCTAGATTTTTCTATAACAAAAAATCAAATGAAGAACTTCTTGAATTATATTTTTTAAAATGTTTCTATACTATTTTTTCTAAATATTATTGTTACTTTATTTTTTTAAATAAATTGTACTACTTATTATTATTGTTAAATCTATAGTCTGTAGGAATTATATTCATAGACTGAAATAAATAAATAAATAAATAAAAATAAATAAATAAATAAATTTGTTGTATTGTGAAACAATATTCGGACACTCAATGGATATTTTTTTACACAACTTCTAATCAAATCGTTCAGCTATGGTCTCAGGACTTTTACCACAATGATTTGACATAAAATTAACAACTTTATTATCTCTCCATGAAATCAAATGTACGTTAACATCATCATGGTAAGCTACATATTCCACAGACTCTCTTCGAGATGTCTTCATTAATATGGGAACACTCGGTAGTTTTGAGTTCCGAATTCTGTTCCGACGGATTGTACCCAATAAATACCCCTTTTGGCTAGTTCAATAATTAGTGGTAGTGTTCATGTATAAAGATTATCATAAAAACTTTGTAATTCATATGAGAAGTACTTCCCGTAAAACTCTTTTATAACAATATTTACACAAGCCCAAGATCCTTTTCTTCGTGGTGACGAAGGCAGGGGCTGTTTTCGTGGCCCAAGTAATTTATTTTTAAAATTAATTTATTTTTAATTTTTGCTTTAAATAAAGTGAAGTGCATGGAATTGCACATCTGCTATATAACCTCATATCTGCAATGTAACTTCAAAATGTCTCAAATGCATATATGCATATAATGATATTGCATATATGCAATTAAGCCATTTATTTTATAAAATGAAAGTTATAACGTGCAAAAAATTAGTAAGATTAGAAAAAAATAACTTTTGTTCTGGAACATTACTTACATTTGAACGTTTTTTTGATATTTCTCGTATAATTATTAAAAATATTCACTTATTTTTTCTACGTGTAAGACAGACCTTGTTCGAATCAATATTTTGGACAAATTAAATCACCAATTTGACAAAAGAAGGCAACAACTAATAAAAAAATGTCTAAATTTATTTTTAAATAAAATTCCGTTAAGTATATTGACAGGGTGTATATGCTATATCTCTTAGAAGTCAACATTGCATATGTGCAATCCCATGCAACGAAGGGTTAATAAAGTTTTATATTAGCGATAGGCTTTAAGAAGAGACAGGTATCGGTCTCAGAGCGTCATGTACGTACTCTAATTGATTTATCTCTTAAACTAATTTAGATCCCATTCTGCAATTTTTATGGTAAAATTTATAAATGTGAGGCTTTATTTTGCCGTTAAAAAAATTGAAATCAAAATGGTGGAAGTTGTTAAAAAAAGTATTTGAAATACTTACTTCCGGTTTAAAACTGAAAAAAAAAATAAAAATTAAAAACTGACTAAAAATCAAAAAAAAGAGTTGGCTGTGCCGTGGACACACCCGTAGGTTTTGACGTGACGAAGTTTCTTGCTGTTGTTGTTAATGTTGCTGTTGTTGTTAATGTTGATGTTGATGTTGATGTTAATGTTAATGTTGATGTTGATGTTGATGTTGATGTTGATGTTGATGTTGATGTTGATGTTGATGTTGGTGTTGGTGTTGGTGTTGGTGTTGGTGTTGGTGTTGGTGTTGGTGTTGGTGTTGGTGTTGGTGTTGGTGTTGGTGTTGGTGTTGGTGTTGGTGTTGGTGTTGGTGTTGGTGTTGGTGTTGGTGTTGGTGTTGGTGTTGGTGTTGGTGTTGGTGTTGGTGTTGGTGTTGGTGTTGGTGTTGGTGTTGGTGTTGGTGTTGGTGTTGGTGTTAGTGTTGGTGTTGGTGTTGGTGTTGGTGTTGGTGTTGGTGTTGGTGTTGGTGTTGGTGTTGGTGTTGGTGTTGGTGTTGGTGTTGGTGTTGGTGTTGGTGTTGGTGTTGGTGTTGGTGTTGGTGTTGGTGTTGGTGTTGGTGTTGGTGTTGGTGTTGGTGTTGGTGTTGGTGTTGGTGTTGGTGTTGGTGTTGGTGTTGGTGTTGATGTTGGTGTTGGTGTTGGTGTTGGTGTTGGTGTTGGTGTTGGTGTTGGTGTTGGTGTTGGTGTTGGTGTTGGAGTGGTTGGTGGATTTGGAGTTGGTGCTTTTCGTTTAGCTTTTTTTTGCTTCCCCATTGGTTGTGCTCTAATTTTAATTAATCCAGCAAAAGTGACGCATATGCGTCACATTAGGCGGTTCCCTGAAGGTTTTTGACACGCCGAAAATTTTTTTTTTATTTTTATCATATGCCCAAAGACCTTACCTTTGTTTTCGTTCCTTAAAATTTACCGTTGCACCAGTAGTCACAGAGTTAAAAATCCATGCAACGTTTTTTCATGGCTGTAGCATTTTTACTGCATTATGTGATTGCATCCCTGAAATCATGACAACAAAATTTTTTTTTGTAATTTAGTTGTGAAGCGTAATAACACATCCCTGCTGTCGTAAAAAAAAATTTACTGTAGGACTCCTCCTGAGTGTGTAATAATTCCATGCAACGATATTACATTTCTGTTACATAAGCTGCTATATTCACGACCTGACGACGCTGGAATTTTTTTTTTATTTTTGTTTTAAAGCCATGTACAAAAACATTATTTTCCTTTTTAAACTTTTATCGTAGGTTATATACTCATTGAGTAAAAATTGAATGCAACGCCGCTGCATGAATGTTGCATTTTCGATCTTTGAGCGTCTCTCTCTGTGTCCCCATGACTTCAGAAATTTTTTGTCTAATTTTGTTGTAAAGGCTTAGAATCTGCCTTTTTTTATTGTGTCATATTTTTAATCCTGGCACTAATACTCAGCTAGTAATAATTCTATGTAACAAATTTTCAAATGCGTTGCTTAAGCAGCTCCCCCTGCGACCCGATGATGTTTTGAATTTTTGTTTTGTTTTTATAATGAATTCAAAGAAGTAGCTTTTACGGTCATACCATTTTTTTAATCATAGCTCTTATACCCAGCGAGTAATAATTCAATGAAACGCAGATGAATTTTTAAGAAATTAATTTTTCAACTTTTTTGGAAACTAGAGCAGTACAACGTAACTTCGTCACGTCAAAAGAGCAATAAATTTCCTACAAAAAAATTACATTCTTAATTTTATAATAGTTATCTTCAATATGAAAATAAAATTTCAAAAGAACCCTTCCGTCAATCTGGTGAATTCTATAGAATCCCATATCTTAACAGCTTAAACCTCAATTCAAAAAAATATTATGTGAACACGTTCATATCCCTTAGAAGGTAGACTCTCACAAATTAGAACCACTTTGTTCCACGGGTGGTTCTAATTTCTGAAATGTTCTACTTTCTGGACGTCTTTTTTTCACATAAATTTAAAGGAAAAGAATGAAACTGGTTAAAAAAAGATTTCTGTTATCACAAAAGAATTTTTATTTATTAATATTTAATGTTTTTAACATAAAATTCATATAATTCATAGACAAAAAAATGATTAAACCCTGATCAAAATAAACGAGACAATTGCAACTTCCCGAACGTTTGCAATTGTTACGGCTGTTTTAATATTTAACCCAAAATGAAACGAGTTCCTCCAATCGTCTGAAAAAAGAAGACTACTCTGCACAGTTGTTGACGAGTTGAGACGCTTAAAGTTCGGTTGTTACGGAACAGAACGTCTCGTCAAACGGTTTCGTTTATTTTCGATAAGTTTATGTTTGTTCATTTCGGGTTACAACATTGAAATACATTTAAGCAAACATTTTCGTCTTCACTCGTTACGGAGTAAATCTTCTATTTTGGTAAGGCCTTAACTCTAACTCAAAAATCTTTTCAACCCTATTATTTCTTTTTTTAATAACTATTCAATAGTTTTTAACATATAATCTGTAATGATTGTTTTTTTTTTTTAATTTATTCAATTTAGAAACAACAATGTCATTACGAATCAATGAGCAACGATCACTTATGAATTTATTAAATACAGAAATGTCCAGATATTAGAACCACAAGTTCTAATTTCAGAGCGTTCAATATACTGAAATGGAGAGTTCTAATTTCTGGAAAATCCGAATTTGTGAGAGTTCTAATTTGTGAGAGTGTTCTGTACAAATATGCCCAATATGAACGAATTTCAGAACCTTACTTTTTTTCGTTGTCCGCTTCACATGAAATGCCCCAAATACTAATTTACCAATTTACATACCAATTGTTATGTTTCAGCAGTGTGGCGGCCGTGGCGTAGTGGGTAGATTGCGTGAATTATACGCCAGAGAACCCTGGTTCAATTCCATTTTACACAGAAAGTTTTTTCAATTGAATTAATTTTTCTGTTCGGTGATCATGTCTCTGCAGACAATGGCAAACCTCAGAAAGTAAATAATGCTACCATGTAAAGCTTCTTGAGAACATGCACATTATCCGTTCGGGGTCGGCATAAAACTAGTAGATCCAGTTCTCGATCAATTGTGTATGAACATTAATAACACGCACAACACGATTTGATCATAAGAATTTCGGTCAAAGTCCTTTCAAGGACTGAAATGGCCAGTTTATTTTATTTATATTTATTTATTTAAATAACTTTTATAATTTGACTAGGAAATTAATAGGAAAAGTAATTTAAAATTATTTTGTACTTTGTATTTATTTTGAAGTCGTTATTTTTTTTTTTTTGTGCTAAAAAGTTTTTAATAACTTTTTTGGAAACCTGTGCAGTCAAGCGTAATGTTGTCACGTTAGAACGTTATTAACTTTTTTCGTTTCTAAATAATACACAGAATTTCTTTTGACAAACTTTAATAAAACTGCCAAGAGTTTAACAACCAAATTGATCAAAGGATAGCAACAACATTTCAAATTAAGCAAGCGTTCCAATTATAACTAAATAAATAATTGGTAACTAACACGAGCACGTCAATAAACATATTTAATTCACATAGAATTGTGTATTAATTCAGTGTAATTGTGGAAGTAAAGCCAGTCAGTCAGTCAATCAACCTGCAAATTCTGCAAATTTCATAATTACAACAAATAGGTTATTATAAATATAAGCTAACATACATATGTAAGGCAATAATAGTCCAATGCTATTGATGCTAATTTTAAGCACCATTTACAAAGCCACAAAAGCAAGACCCACACCGATGCTGAAAGCTGCAATAATTCTTTTTTTATTCGTCTTTTATGCAATCAAGCTAATTGAAAATCATTCACAGTCAACCACTTAATAAGAAAATTTAATTAACATAAGAAATAAAAACGAGTGTGTTTGTGTGTTTATGTGTGTGTGGTTGTCAACGTGTGCATCAACATCTACAACTACCCAGTCGGAAAGATCGTAAAGTGCTTACTAAATAATTCATGTTTTCCTATCGCTTAGGCCGTTGTTATGCAGCCGCTCATATATATAATCCCGGATCACGTCCTTTTTTACGCTCTTTTTTCGTTTGATGAGCTCTGTGATGAAAGTATGTTATACAGACGGTCATTTGATCCCTGAACACTAGTACACTTTTTGCTACTTTCAATACTCACTTTTTGCAAAAAAGTATCAGGAGTATGAATTTGATGAGTATTGCTATTAAGCAGGTTTCATTTCTGCTTTCATGCATTTCGTACTAAAAGTGTACTATTTTCATGCAAAAACACAAATGTTGTGAATAATTTGGTGACCATTATGGGCAAAATAAATTCCCTCGCTCACTCTCTCAAATTTCCCTTTTACTCAAACAACAACAATGCGTGTCCGTGTTGAGCCCGTGAGCGTCTATATGTATGACCGACCCCCATTACTTTTCCAAAAGGAACATTTTTGCCTTGGACACCTATTCCCTCCGACCATTCCTTACACGCAAAGAAATTTTTCGTTTACCACAACTGAAAAATTCACCAACTATACATCGTTTGCGAGCTGTATTTGCCGCAAACGAATATTCAGTTGTCACAACTTAAAAATATATCTTATACTAGCTTTTTCCCGGCGCGCGTTGCTGCACCCAGCAATTATATCGCAACATAATAATTATATTCGAAACTTTTCTTAGACCCACAGTTTAACACCACTGTCATTTTCCACTGGCCGTTACAGTTTCCCAGTAACAGGAAATCCCCAAAAAGTAACTCCATTTTGAGTTTGGATATAAATACTGCTACTTTTACTTTCAAAGCTTTTCGATAATACAAATTTTAATGAATGGGTGGAGCCACACCCCCTTATATAATGCCCATCCCAGTTTTCTAGTAGATGGACATTGCCCAGTTTTAGTACAGTTGCCGACAGTGAGCATACAAACTAAATTACCAAAATGTAGCCAAATCGACGAAAAAAATACCGTAAGAAATATAGCATTTTTATTGATTTATGGGCGGTAAAAGGGGGTGTGCTCAGTAATTTTGAAGTTTCCAGCCATCATATAGCCAGCGTTTTGCTTTTTGTATATATATTTTGGATAAAGATTATTGGCTATAACTTTTGATTGGTAAAAGATACTAAGACAATTTTTTCTAAAAAATTAATTTTTTAGCTTGTTTATTTTTTCAAAAATATAAAAACACAATATTGGAAAAAAAATTTTGTTCGAAAAAATCAAGGGTTAGGCCTTGTTTTTTGAATCACAGAAATGGTTTTTAATTTTTGCGTAAAATTTAAACAATTTTTGCCTATAAATGTTGTAATTTTTAAATGGAGTTGAAAATTTGCGAATTTGAATTAAAATTATTTTTACAACAAAAACAAATTTTGAGCCTTTTTTTGAGGAAAACTCCAAAATTTCACACCTTTTTTGAAAAAAATATTTAAAATATATATACTCAACTAACGGTATTTTTGCAATAAGTTTTTTATAGTACTTTGTTGAAGCTTTGAGAAAAAAAAAATTTAACAAAGTGTATAAAAAAGCAACTGAGATATTTGAATCGAAAGTCACAAAATTAAATTTCTGATTGTGTTTTTCTTATATCGCATTATATATATCGTTGTAGTAAAATTTTTCATAGTTTTCAAGATATATTCATGTTTTTGATGTCAAAATAACGGAAATTTTTTAATTTTACTAAATTTAAGAAATATTTTTATTTTGTAAATATTTGCCTATGTAACAACTAAAAATATGCGATTTTGTAAAAAATTTGTACTACAGCACCATCTGGTGTCCAAGGTGGTTCAAAGAAGATACAGTCAAAAACTCATCGTACCTGAGAACTACTATATACCAATTTTTATTCTAATCGCATAAGCAGTTTGTGAGTTTTAGGCAGTTTTATAAAAAAATTGTGCTACAGCGCCATCTGGTGTTCAAGGTGGATAAAAATTGAAAGCACACAGACACGCACCGTACCAAAAAACTTCTATACACAAATTTTACATTTGTTACATTTACATACGACATTTAGTTCCAAAGCAATTCGATATCATAAATTTGGCCTAAGTGGCAAAATTCCCCTTGTCTAGTGGTCGCTCAAATATATAATAACTACCTCTTGGGCCCTTAACGTCTACATATCAAGTTCCACTATCAAAACATGTACAACTCAGGAACAATAATGATTTCTCAAAAGTGGGCGTATATATAGTTAGACCACGCCCAGTTTTAGTATAGTTGCCGACAGTAACCATATGAACTTATTTACCAAATTTTAGTCTATACGACCAAAAAAGTCTTAAATATAGCATTTTTATTGATTTGTAGGCGGTAAAGGGGGTATGGAAAAAAAGGGGTATGCCTATATTTTTCGCGCAAATGCAAACTAAAGTGAGACTTGCCAAATTATTCCAATATTTCATTTATTTCCAATTACTCTTGCAAATATTTCCCCATATACACCATATGTGCGCACCTGTATTTTTTCACAGCTGTATTGTTGATAAGTTCACTAAAATGCCTATACTTCATGAACCAATACACATACAAAGACGGTTTATAGAAAAAAAACCTTTGTATTGACGTCACCTTTCATGTGCACTTTCCAGAAACAAAATCGGTTTTGTTTCTGGACAGAGAACATCAATTTCATACAAAATGCAACTTATTTATATATATATAGATTACAAACATTTAAAAAAGAATTCAGCGCAGGCGTTCTGCGATTTTAGATATATATATCAAAACAGTGGGCGAAAAAGTGGGCGTGGTCAATTTTTCTTTCAGTAAACACTTAAATTGGATTACTACGAACATTTGAAAAAAAAATTATCCAAATCGGTCCAGCCGTTTTCCGATTTTAGATAAATCGAAAAAAGTGGGCGCAAAAGTGGGCGTGGTCAATTTTTCTTTCCGACAAAACTTAAATTGGATTACTACGAACATTTGAAAAAAAATTATCCAAATCGGTCCAGCCGTTTTCCGATTTTAGATAAATCAAAAAAAGTGGGCGCAAAAGTGGGCGTGGTCAATTTTTCTTTCCTTAAAAACCTAACTTGGACTAAAACGAACATTTTAAAAAAAAATTATCCAAATCGGTCCAGCCGTTCTGAAGTGATGCGATTTCAACCAAACGTACACTTCTTTTTATATATATAGATATATAAACCGCAAGCTATTTCGGTCATTATTATTTATTATATTAATAATCTTTCTCATTATGTCCGTCCGTCTTCTTATGGATTCCACCTCTGTTGCTATCTTCGTCCACGTATTAAGCAAACTACCAATTTCCTTATATAGTAACAATTTGTCCAAAAAGTAACTCTAAACTATAAGCGGTATGTTTATACAACGAAGGGAAAAATAAACAAAATTTTCAGTTGGGAAAAACGAAGTTTTCAATTGCTGCAATTTAAAAATCACTCGCGTTTATGACAAACGAAATTCATTTCCTGCAACTAAATGACTCGTTTCTCACAACTGAAAATTTTGTTTATTTTTCGTTCAACGTTTATGACAACTGTTGAAACGTTTGCAATAAACGATTTCAAGACCGACAAACGAAGTTCGTTTGCGGCAAACTGGCGATAAACGTTTTTTTTCTTTGCGTGTAGGGGGCCTCTTATACAAATTTTATGGTTTTTGTTTATTGGAGCGAGCGAGCGAAGCTCTCATGGAACAACTTGCATGAAGAATGTTTAAAGGAGCAGAACTCTGAAATGGGTTGACCGATTTTAATATTTCTTTTTCTAAACTGTTCTACGGATCTTAACTTCTATTTAGGCGGACTAAGCCTAAATTTGGAAATTCTGTTTAGTTTAGAAATTTATTGAAAAAAATATTTCCATATCTTTTTTTGCTTGATACATATTCCTTTAATTCAGTTTGTTGCTTGCCTATCCGTCGCTTCGCTCGCTCGCTATAAATAACCAAACAGCATGGAAAAACAACAACAACAAAAACATTAAGGCGAATGTTGTTCGCTGCAACATGTGTTTATTACTAACTAAAATAAATAACTGCTATGCTGAAGTTTGTAAATGGATGCAAATACATTAAAATTAAATTGTTTAATGTTTTCATTTGCATGTGTTGGTAAACCCTGTAAAATAAAAGAAATTTGCAATTTTTTAATTTTTCATGATTTGGTAACTGGTAGGCTTATTAGCTTTCATTGCTTCCCCTAAGAATGTGCTGATTTTAACACCTACTCATCAAACCATTATCAGATTCTATCAATTCATGACTATAACTTATGGTGTTTTCGTTTCTACCAAAAAATGTTACCTTTTCATTGCCCTCTTCTTTTTTGTGTTCGATTGTTAAATAAGTGCAAACGGGTGAAAAAATCTGTGTTCGTTTCTTAAAATGTTACATTTATATAGGGCAAAAAAGGCACATTTCTTGCCATGCGAAACTTTTTGAGGGGAGAATGTTGCCCTGAAAATCAGCTGATTGCTTTAAACGAAAATATTATGAAATGCGTGTGTTAGACAAGGATAAATGTATGCATTCATAATTTGACACTTAAATAATATTTTTAATAAAGCAAATTTTTTATTTTTGGCGCACACAAATATATCGGCTGCTTGAGTAAGCAGGGCAGTGTTTTGTGTTCAAAACCTGCACTTTTTGAGGGTTGAGTGCAACACTTGAAAAATGTTGCACTGTGGTAGGGCAACATTTTGTTGTAGAAACTAAAACACCAATAGATTTAAATTCAAATAATTAACAAAAAAAAACAATAAATGTTATAAAATCGTCTTTAGCAGTTTCAAAAAAATGAATTTTTTCGACAATATTTAGAAATAATTCTGAGCCTCCATTCCTATCCATGTTGCGATCAATATCACGATATTCTAATTTGTAGGTCCTAGGATCTAGGATATTGTAATATTGATCGCGACATGGATTGAAATATAGACTTAGAAATGTTTTTAAATATTGTCAACATTTAGTTCATTAAAACTGCACTAGACGGTTTCGTATATTCAGAAGCATCAAGAGGGAGCACTCAGCATTTGAATAGAGATGAAAGTCGAGTCTTGGTTTTTTTTCACATTGCTTTAAACAACAATTAGCAATACTAAATTAAATAAGGAAAGTGTTTCTAAGGAACCAGATAATGAGGCAAATTGGGCAGAACAACAAACTTTCAGGTAATGTTTATGAAGAGTATCATTAGAAGAACTGTCTACAAATCAAATTTTTAATCAAAAATCAGCGTTCATCTTTTTTTTTTACACTGAACCCCCGGTAATCCTGCCCCTGACTAATTCTGCACCCCTTGTAATCCAATATGTCTATTATTATTGAATATTTTTTTGACAATCTTCGCTAGTGTAGATAATGCATTATTGAACAGGTTACTTACTTGTACTTGTATTGATTGATATATAAATCAAAAATTTATTATGATTTTATTCATAATTTTTGATTATTTTAGTATGTACATTTATTTGTACACAATTATTTCCTAATGTAAAGTTTTTATTTTTTGTAAGTTCTATAGCATTAATAACGTCAATTTTATAATAAAACGTAAGCTTTCTATTGTATTGTTTAATTTACTAAATTTGACACACATAATGAAGTATGATTTGTTTTTCAGAGTATAACATATATAACCTTATCATTTTTTTTTTTAAGCTTTGAACCAAGGCTTTTAGGTGTAATACCTATTCAGTCAAGTCTTCTTTGGTTCGAAATGGGGTGGTAGATTAGTGTGAGCGAAGGGGCAATCAAATCAATTCAATTAAATTCAAGTAATAAGGCAATATAATCCACAACCTACGACTACAAGGCGTAAATATTGATGAGTTTTCAATTTCAGCTGATTACTTAATGAAAGAAAATTGCAAACGCGAAAGGTCAAAGCGTAGGATCATGGCCTAGCTGGGACTCGAACCCGGGACCTCTGGGGTGGCACTTGATCACGTTTGACGCACCTTTACCGCATTTGTGACATCAATGTTACCATTTGTTACTTTGTGGCCAAATTGTATGTAAACGGTAAACTTCCGGTACATTTTTAGACACATTTTTGAAGATTTTTAACGTGAATAATTACAAAGCGCTGAAATTGAAGAATACAACATTAAGAAGCTGAAAAATGTTGGCAATGCTGTGACAATCATCAATGCTTTACATACCCACGAGCGTTGTCAGACTCCTTCGACGATGCAAGAGGTTTAAGCCAACAATTGAGACTTAAATTAATGAGTCAAAATCTTTTTCTATTAGTAGGACTGTGCAATGGGCCACAGGTGAGGTTGTTGAAATTTTCTATAACAATTGCGAAAGTGGCCGATTTATAGAAGAATTTCCTGTGTGGATTATGATCAAGTTTCCCAATTATTCTGGACCAAAATACAACAATTTAAATGTTCTACCAATTTAAAAAAGGATCAACCAATTTTACCAACCAAGAAATTTTCACTTCAACTTGCGTATGCCATTAATATTAAAAATCGCAAGGATTAATTCTCAATCAAGCAGTTTTCGATATTAGAGAAAGGGAATTTACGTTATATTCCTTATGATACGCTATTTCTTATGATAAGAAAATAAATAAAAAGAAAGGATTGGTCAAAAAACGCCAAGAATACAATAAAATATTGTATTTCAACTAAAATATATTAACATTTTTTTTAAATTTAATGTTTGCGATCTGGTAATTTTATTGACAAAAAGTAGAATCCTCATTTAATTGAAATAACAGAACCTATTTAATATCTTTGCTTATATAGTTTTCAGAAAAATCTATTGGAGCTAGCAACTCAACTAAATTGCCTCCACAACGTACCAATTTATGTGGCTAGCTAGCAAACGCGTAAGTGTTTGCTAAGCGACTGCTACGACCTAGTTTATTCCATACACCTGAGCATATGACCTTTAAGAGAGTGCCGGAGAGGGTTAATATGTATGACCGACCCCCATTACTTTTTCAAAAGGAACAGTTTTGCCTTTGACACCTATTCCCTCCGACCACTCCTTAGGGGGGCTCCCATACAAATTTTATGGTTTTGTCGATATTTAACTTTCATTTTCGATTCGTTTCGACATCTTTTTTAAAAATATTAAGCAAGAATGGATAAATAAAGCAACAGCGGAATTTTTTTGCTACCTAGTACACTGCAGAGTCGAAAAATTTGTTCAATGCTACCAAGTTCAACAACCCATGTGGAGAGTCGAAATGTCAAAATTTCACTGTCGATAATATGCCCGGATATTTAATTGGCTGCGGAATTGTGACATTTCAATAACAGATTCTGTTAAAAAAGCATGCCCCTCAATAACCCAGAATTACTGGGCTACGCGATTCTGTTAAAAACAACATGCCCCCAAAAGTATGTTTTTTTTTTAATAATTAGATTTATCTCTTCACGCTAGATGGCGCCGTCTTCACCATTGAAAAAACCGGAAACCGTCGATAAATAGGTAGCAAACTTAAGCAAACAAAAACATCAAATGTTGACTTTATATTTCATGTAATTGTATAAAATTTATATAACTTAGAGAGTTCAAACATGAATTTTTCTCCCAGTGAGGATCAATCAGACAAACAAGTGCTAACATCAACATTGTACGATCAGTACTTTAGGCACACCAAAGGCTCAAATTGTGATATAAATACAGACACCTGATCACTATCAACCACCCTACTTACCTCCGAGAATAACGTATTCTACGTCAAAAACGAGTAAAGAACAAACGTATCGGCGGTGTAGTAACATCATTTGTGGAGTAATAAATTGATAAAATAAATTTTTGTTATTTATATTCATTCTGGTAAATATTTCATTTATTCAGTTTACCATCCCGTTCTGGTTTTTAATTTCTCGTTTTCAACGCCAAAACGTTACTGGCACATAGAAAACCAATAAAAAAATGAAAGAAAGTAAAAAGAGAGCGAAAAAATAAGTACGATCCGTGGCCTTACGCTCACCTTCCTTTGTAAGTAAAAACGTAAGCAGTGCAATTTTGCAATTTCCGTTGCGAAGAAGGTTTAAATGTATATATAATCCGTATATGCACGACGTATATCACCCAGTCGGAATATAAATCCCCAAAGTCGAAGTCTTCGAGACCGTCTCGAAGACCAATTACACATTCTCAGAGCGAATGCTGACGCTCTGCAAGACAAGTCATTATATTGTCAGCACAAAATCTACGAATATTGTCTTATAAGAAATTTTTTTTAATGATGACTGCGGACGATCTGCAAAAGTAGTGTACATAAACAACTGAGATGTGCTCTCATCGAGAAATTGCTTTTGTAATGCTCTGATGTCAATGCGGACGCTCTGTAAGACTCGTATGCATATTTTCAGCATGTGTCTATTAATAAATTTTTTTTTTTAATTTTGAATTATCGACGCGGTTGTCAGTGCAGTCAGTTGCGATTAAATTGAGAGCCTGAAGCACGTGCTAGAGTTTATTGCACGATTATTGTGGTTTTATAAAATATTTCGTTTTAAATAATTAAATTGTGGTTTTTTAAAATTAGTCTCTTTAAATAATTAAAAAAAAAAAATTATTAAGAAGGAAATATCCTCAATAAGAAAATAAATTAAAAAAAAAAAAACAAAAATATATTCACGTGCTTTACACGAGTGCGAAGTTGTTGCTGATCGGCAGCCGTTTTCCGTTTTCTCTCTCTCTCTATCTCTCTCTCTCTATAGTTTGCGCTGTCTGAGTGTAAAAATTTCACTCATGACGACAACATTCATGCACGAAGAGCGCATCGTTTTGTTTAAATGCTCTGCAAAACATGGATTGACGCCGTCACTGAATACATTTCAGCAAAATGTCTTGCAAGTCGAAGTTGCCTTTTGTTTGAAATTGTCTTCGAGGACTGCTATGGAAATGGATTGATCCGTCTTGCAAGAAACTGACATGTCTCGAAGACGTCTTCGAAGACGGATCGATCCATTTCCTGCTGGGCAATACAGTACGGGTACCTTACGTTTGCATGAATACATCCTACTTATTAAATTAAGTGCAATGGAATGGAAACACGAACAATTCCGATCGTCGGGAGTACATTCCCTGCACTTCATTTTAGTAAAGAAAAACGTAAGTACGTATGATGCTTTTTTCACTTTGCAGAAGGAAGCTTACTAGAGGCGGCCATGCCTTTTTAAAAGTAATGGGGATTTGGAAGTAAGCTATAAAGCATTATAGAAGGGTCGTTTTTCCAACTGGGTACTACAGTATTATTTTATTCGTATGTATTGCATTAATAGCAACAACAACAATGTGTTCCCCAAGAGCTTACATTATTTCGCTTTTAAGCTGAACAAAATTAATTATAAACAAACATAGCTACATGTGTGACCGGCGCCAAAAACATTAACAGCACTAACAAGGACAATAACAAAAAAAAAAATGTCATCTTGCAAGGCGCGGCAGCAAGGTTACTCCCACTCCCAGAGGCTAGCTGGGCAGTTATGACTTACCGTTAAATATAAATTATTTCTGACTATTTAAACATAAGCAAGAAAACCTTAGCATTCATTGATATTGACAAAAGTCTATCAATAGTTTGCCAAATCATCCCTTCCCATCGATACATTCATTTACTTCCTGCACATAGGGAATTTAATTGCTCATCAGCTAATGTATTGTATGGGATTTCATGATAATGTGAGTGTCTCTCCGCTTATGTGTCTTTAAATGCTGTCTCATTGTTGTTTGCTTGACGTTGTAAATAAATAATTTATAACACACCCACACACTGAAACATTAACAGCGTCTGTGCCTTGTGATGCGTTGTATGCGCTTGTTTTGCTTATGGCTGCCTCTGAGCTGACAATTAACGCCGTCACACATATAAGCACTCACATGCACACACACACACAATAAATTACATAAGTGTTCGTTAAGTGTTTTTATATCCGTAGGGCATAAAAGGACGCTTTAATGCATTTTATTATGTCTGCGGTTCATAAGAAATAAATCGACTAGAAAGAAAAACAGACAGAACGTTCGAGTGATTAAAAATCTGTGCAATTGTTTATTTGTACGCTGCCATTGGAGATATATTTGCCATCGGTGCCATTTTATTGGTGACCATAAAAATACAATTTTTTTTAAGAAACAATGCATTTCTTTGAGATGTGCTACTTGGTGCCTCTTAGTAAATAAAAAGTTGTACAATTAGCTCTGATAATTGATTTCTACCAATATCGATATTATTATTAGTGACAATGGGATATATGAGTCAGATATCCTTTTTTTTTATAGTCACCTTCCGTGTGATCTTATTACTACCCAGCGGGCTTTGGAGCGCTCTTTAAGGGCTTTACGAGCGCTCCTTTTGCAATAAGAAGCGCTCCGTCTATATTCCCATCTACATTGTAATTTTAACATAACATGTCATTGGAAAGGAGCACTACTGCTCCATTTGACATTTGACAAGTAGAAACTACGCCATTACTAAAAATGGAACGATATACGCTTCAACAACGCATTGAAATTATTAAAATTCACTACAAAAATGGCACTACGTGCCACTCAAGCATCGAAACCATTGATCTTTTACGGGAAAAGTTTCCCGACCGTGTTATCTCTCGAAGTGATAGAGAGTGATCACAATTGGCCACCGCGATCTTGTGATTTAACACCTTGCGACTTCTTCCTTTGGGGCCACGTGAAAGATAAGGTCCACGCCAACAGCCTAGCATCGATTGAAGACCTTTAAGATGGAATTCTTGAGGCTATCGAGGACATAGGGCAGCCACTTTGCGATTTGGTTATGGAAAATTTCATGAAAAGGATATTGTCCTGTAAGCGTGGACGTGGTGGCCATTTGGCTGATATTGCTTTTCATTATTAACGGCATACCTTTATGATGAAATAAACATCCGATCATTTATCTCAAAAAATGGCATTTTTCTTTGAATACCAAAATAACACCTCTTATTAGAAAACCATATTAATACGCAAACATCGAATGTTGTCGTACACTTTTCAATATTTATTTTAGAATAAGGACAATGAAACGTTTATCATTCGAAAGGTACTGCACCATAGATGTGCCAAATTATGTTAGATTTTAAATTGATGACCTTTGACCCAAAATATTTACGTTGAAAGTTTATATTAATTTTAGTTAGGGATCTCAGAACTGGGAAGAGGTAGAATGAAGAATGAGGTATCGGATGAAAGGTCTGGCTGCACAATATGATCGAATATTAGATTGGTTACATTTGACCTTGTGGCGTCCGTGGCGTAGTTGGTTAAAGTGCGTGGCCGCTATGTCAACGAACTTGGAGACCCGGGTTAGAACCCCAGCAGCGACAGAAAATTATTTGAATTAAATAATTTTTCTGTACGGCCCACAGTGGGATTTCTTCATACAAGCTGCTGCAAAAAATCGAAGGAATCGAGGTAGGGCTTTGAAATTTGGCACACATCTCTCATATTGCCAAATTAGATGAAAAATAAATTTTTGTGAAAATCCGCCCACAACCACGCCTACCTCCCATATGACGTAAAACTAAAAGACGTTGTATTTTCCTTATTTTCATATGTATATTAATAAAAATTACTACCAGTGGTTGCATTTGAGTCCTCAATTATATTACAATTTTAAGTGCCACGCCCAACGCCCATATGATAAATTTAATTTTTCACGATTTTCAAAAAAACAGATTTAAGCCTTTGTAGTTTGTGATCGATGCCAAGCAGCACTTACATCTATATAAATAACTATAACTAGCTATATCTCTATAAATAGTTATTAACAAATTGTTGCTAAAGTGTATGCCTAAAAGTAGGCACACTTTTTTTATTACATTTAATTGCAAAATTTCGTTGTAATACTATTGACTTTTTTTATAAAATTTATGCGTTTGTAAAATATTGAGAAAAGTTGGTGGATTTTTTTGAGTAAATTTAAAGAAGACAGTCCCACCTTTCATTTTTTTGCAACCAGAACACAACGATCGATAACGCTCACCTTTTTTTTGTCCAAGAAAAACTAAAAACACTGACTTTTTGAGTGCCTTCAAAAAAGAACCTAAATATATATTAAAATATTACGGTAATGCAATTTCTTTACTTCTAAATTAATGCTGAAATACTATATTTTTCAAATATACTTACATCATATAGATACGAGAAAAAGAAATTATGTTTCCAGCCCATTGAAATGGGATGAAAATCTAAGGCAGTTACTGCAGAATTTCGTTTAGGTGACTTTACCGCGTTATTTTGTAAAAAAAAAATTGTAGAAAAAATTGTATGATGAATTTATCTTAATTAAACAATTCTCTACAAAACTGCATCATTACATTTTTGATATTTTACACTCAAAAAATGGGGTTTTTGCAGCCAAAATCCCACAGTGCGGCCGCCACCTCTCTGCAGACAATAGCAAACCTCAGAGAGTATTCCAAGTGCCATGTAAAGCTTCTTGAGAACAAGAACATTCGGTTCATAGCCGTTCGGAGTCGGCCTTAAACATGTAGGTCCGGTTCTCGGTCAATTGTGTACAAACTTAATAACACGCACAACACAATTGATCATAAGAAGCTAGGTGAAAGTCCTTTCAAGGGCTGAAATGGCCAGTTATTTATTTTTTATTTTTACCTTTGACCTGAAATATGAGCGGAAAAGAGCATTTATTAAATAAAAGCTAAACTGTAAGAGATGGAAAAACATGATATAAGAGAGAAATTTAGACATTCATAAGATCTCTCCATCTCTTATGTGCAAAACATACTTTAATATTTTTCACCATCGTTTACGGTTACCCTACTATATTCGTTAAATACTGTGATGGTAAAATTGCTTACAAATAGTAAATTTTTAAAAATTTCCGTTATTTTGACATCAAAGTTATTCTGATATCTGGAAAACTATAGAAGTTCTCAGTACAACGTTTTTTGTATGAAAATTCGTTGGTTGAGAAAAATAACGGTATACGAAAACTTTTTTGCTAATATTTTTATGTTAGAAAAATTTCCCATTATTATGACACTTAAAGTATGGCGATATTTCGAAACCTGTAGATTTTTTCCATGCAATGAATTTCTTAAAGCAATGTCATTGCCTCAGAAGCGGGAAAAAACAATTGGTATTTCAAATTTTGGTTCTCAGCCATTTTTCAATCGATTTTCATTAAATTTTCTTTGTCTGAAAGTTTAATTAAATGACTTTGGAGAAATAAAAAAAGATTTGCCGTTATCTCACCAATTCAATTTCTTATGTTGTTTTCAAAACAACTCTAAAATATTAAATTTTTGCTCAAAAATTAGACCAGACATTCTTTTTTTGTATTTTTTTTTTGACGAAGAATACGTCATTCTCGGAGGTAAGTAGGGTGGTTGATAGTGATCAGGTGTCGGTATTTATATAACTTTTTGAGCCTTTGGTGGGCTTAAAGTACTGATCGTACAATGTTGATGTTAGCACTTGTTTGTCTGCTTGATCCTCAATGCGACAAAAATTCATGTTAGAACTCTCTAACTTATATAAATTTTACACAATTATATGAAATATAAAGCCAACATTTGATGTTTTTGTTTGCTTAAACTTGCTACCTATTTATCGACAGTTTCCGGTTTTATTGACAAAACCATCAAATTTGTATTGGAGCCTCCCTAAGGAGTGGTCGAAGGGAATAGGTGTCAAAAACAAAAACGCTCCTTTTGCAAAAGTAATGGGGGTCGGTCATACATATTAACCCTCTCCGGCACTCTCTTAAAGGTCATATGCTCAGGTGTATGGAATAAATAAACAAAAACCATAAAATTTGTATGGGAGCCCCCCTAAGGAGTGATCGGAGGAAATAGGTATTAAAGGCAAAAATGTTCCTTTTGCAAACGTAATGGGGGTCGGTGATACATATTAACCCTTTCCGGCACAAAAACCATAAAATTTGTATGGGAGCCCCCCTAAGGAGTGATCGGAGGGAAAAGGTGTCAAAGGCAAAAATGTTTCTTTTGCAAAAGTAATGGGGGTCAGTGATACATATTAACCCTCTCTGGCACTCTCTTAAAGGTCATATGCTCAGGTGTATGGAATAAATAAACAAAAACCATAAAGTTTGTATGGGAGCCCCCCTAAGGAGTGGTCGGAGGAAATAGGTGTCAAAGGAAAAAATGCTCCTGTTGCAAAAGTAATGGGGGTCAGTGATACATATTAACCCTTTCCGGCACAAAAACCATAAAATTTGTATGGGAGCCCTCCTAAGGAGTGATCGGAGGGAAAAGGTGTCAAAGGCAAAACTGTTTCTTTTACAAAAGTAGTGGGGCTCGGTCATATATATTAACCCTCTCTGGCACTCTCTTAAAGGTCATATGCTCAGGTGTATGGAATAAATAAACAAAAACCATAAAGTTTGTATGGGAGCCCCCCTAAGGAGTGGTCGGAGGGAATAGGTGTCCAACGCAAAAATGTTCCTTTTGCAAAAATAATGGGGGTCGGTCATACATATTAACCCTCTCCGGCACTCTTTTAAAGGTCATATGCTCAGGTGTATGGAATAAATATTTTGCTAAATAGTTTTTAAAAAATATGTCATCAAAAGCGAATTGAATAATTCTACGTCTTGTGTTACGACATAGTCGAAACTACTGTATCTTTTTTTTCTTGAAATCAATTCTTTGCTATTCCCTTTTAAACTTACACTCTCTCACGTTGATGATAACGTCTTTCACCAACTAACTCACAGCCTTGATTTCAAGTCTTGACCAATGTAAAAGGGGTCAAACAAATAGTATTGCTGCTCTCTTCCACTCTTTCTCACTTTACATGCAAAATTATAAGGACAAGTAGAATGCTAGATTGAATCAGACACTTTAACATAGCTATGTAACATTGTTGATGTTGTTGCTTTTCTTAATTTTTCTCTCTGCGTTAGCCTAATGACAAAAATAGCCAAAATATTCATACCGTTCCGATACTGCGGAGAGAGCCCCTGCAAGAACCAAAATGCATCAATCATTCAACGGAGAACTGTGAATGCTGAATCGTACACAATCATATGTATGCCGGAAGTCTTCGGATAATTGAGGAAACCAACCAACAGAAGGAAGATTATCCTTCGTCACGAGAATGCGAGTTCATCTTTAAACAAAAACTTTTTGGCCACTCAAAACGTGAAATCAATGGGTCATTAGCCTTAAATTCCTGACTTGGCGCCCAATGACTTATTCTTCTTCTTCTCTCACATTTAGAAAAAATGCATGGTGAGTATTTTCTGCACCCGAAGACGCCATTGAGGCCTTTAAAAACCTTGTTTCGGAGATACCAACTTCAGAGTGACAGAACTATTTCGAAAATTGGTTCAAACGAATGCAATAGTCTATTGATCTTCTAGGAGAATGCTTTGAAAATCGATAAAAGAACTCGAACTGATTAACCAGTGTTTTTTCGTTGTTAGGTGCAAGACACTAAAGACAACTGTCGTACAAAAGTATATTTTACTCATAATTGTTAAAGTCTACAGCGCTATACATAAATATCGAAAAACAATCTTCATATCAAAATATATATGTATCCAGACAATATCTGCAGATAATTTAAAATAATAGCGAAAAGTTCACTCCTCAGCAATACCAATTACAAGAAATCCTCATTAAAGTTAACAAAGCTACGCACTTCATTGTTAAATCTTCATTACAGCATCCTTAAGATGCGTAACGTGATATATTGACGCCATAATTTGTTCTCTTTGAACACTTTAAAATGTTTGCCCTCTCTCTACGTTATGCGAATGGGAGTCAAGGAGAAAAATAAACAAAAGCTATAATGGAAAATTTCAGAAAACTCAATAATGAGCAAACTAGTTCAATAAAGACCAAGACGGAGGATAAAATGTAAAAACCACAAAATATATTGAAGAAGTGCGGGCCAGAGCAAGTGCGGGCCAAAGAGGAAAAACAAATAAACAACAACAAAATAAATTAAAGCACATTAAATGAAATGAATGAAGTAAGACGAAGGAAGGATGTACGAAGAATAAGGAAGGCCAATCGGAAGGAAGGAAGGAAGCAAATCATTAGAAGTGTAAAAAACTAACCATGGAATCTTAACGGCTGTGAAATATTTATAGACAACGCTCAGCAGCCGAGGCTCGTTAAATGCTGGATTTATCTGCTGTATAATAACAACAAAAACAATGAGCACTCACCCTTTGCGCAAAAATTGGATTTTTTAGCTGCAGTAGCAGCAGCTGCTCTGGAAGCGCTTTAGCGGTAAAGCGTCTTAATTAACCGGTAGCGGCTGAACCGGACCTTTATTATGCCATTTCCGGTAGACGAAACGGAAGTGTAACAAAATAAAAAAAAAAAAACGCAAGGTAAGAAGAACTGACAGCATGCAGCTGGAGTAGGAGAGAGAAAGAGAGAGTGTGTGTGAGAGAGAGAAGAAGAAACCAGAGATGCAATTAGTGAGTGAGTGAAGGAAAAAGCCGAGCAAGTGTCGTCGCGCCATTTTAGATGTGTTCATTTTGTGTGAGTCTTAATAGCGTTGCCACCTGTGTGGCGAGATGTTTGCACAATTTTTGCCATCGTTTTTGTTGTTTTACTTTTAATGTCTTTTTATGTTGTTGTTTTTGTTGTTTCTCATTATCCTTTTTATGCCTTGCTTGCTTGGCCTTCTCTTGAGTGTGTTGAAATTATCCATTTTAATAAAGTTCTTGTTTTTGCTGTTATTGTTGTTGTTGTTCTTTTTTTTCTTGCTGCCAAGCAACAGCAGTGAAAGCAGCAAGTACAGTAGCGACTGACAAGAACACGGCAAGATTATCTAGAAAATCATTAAAGCAGGCGTTTAACGTGCTGCTGTGTCCTTTTGAAGCACTCAACTTTTTTGTTGTTGATGTTGTTTTGTTGTTGTTGTTGTTGTTTGTTTGCCATATTTATTACTGAAAATTATCTGTTTGCATTTTCTGGGACTGTATACATCGTGCTATCCTTCGTCCTGCCATAATAAATTTAAATGCAATTTAAATAAGTCATAAATTTCTTCTTATCTCGATTCAACGATGTTTAAAATTGAGTTCAACTTCATTCAAGCACTGCAGTTGAACTCGATGGCATGTCCTTGTTCTCTGCAAATTACCCATTATTATTTTGACTGTTGTTTATGTTGTTGTAATTATTTTTGTAGCTTTTTTTATTGATGTAATGTTTGTCTTTCATTCAGTTGTGGAACATTAAAAATTATTGTGCCATACAAATGAAATTAAATAAATAAAATGGTCGTATTATAAGAGTAAAAGCCTCGTACCCAAATGTCCAGATGTTTGTTAAGCAGCGTTGCCATCTCCACATTACATCTGACATTCGCGGCATGGAATTAAGTTCTTAGCTTACAGTTCAAACTGTCAATAATATCAATTTTACTTCTTTTTTTATCGCAGAAAACTCGACCTTTCGCATCTTCCTATGGAAGTTTTTTATTGGACTGCATTGTGAACTTATTGGCTGAAACACAAAATGATAATTTAATTATTGTCCTTGTGAAGAAACTACTCAAATATTTCTGTGAAAGTTGAGTTAAACAAAATGTGAAAACACACGATCTGATATAAATTCATCGAAAATATATTATTTTTAATAAAGAAAAGTGGCCAATAATGGCCTTTTGTCATTCAGTATTTATTAAGGTGGGTATATACAGGGTTGGCCATCTAGTCGTTTCTTTTTTAATCATAGGTTATTTTGACACTAACAGCTGTTTCTCGCTCGAAATCTTGACATAAAGTCAGTATCATAACACCACGGAAAGAAATGAGTCGCTTTACTTTTGAACCTCGTTGGAAACTATTGGAAACTTATTTCGAAAGTGCAGTATAGCCCAAACATTGCGTTATTTGATAAGATGATGATTTGGGCGGAAAATTATCTCTTCTGACGAGGCGCATTTTCATCTCGGCGGCTACGTTAAAAAAATTGGCGCATCTAGGGCTCAGAAAAGCCGATGCATCTACAGAGAGTGACAGTTTGGTGCGGATTGTGGAGTGGTGGCATCATTGGATCGTTTTTCTTCACGCTAACCGGCTTTTTTTACTGAAATTGGAGACATGAATTTGGACGACCTCTGGTTTATGCAGCATGGCGCGCCATGCCACACAGCAAATGCCACAATCGATCTTTTGTGCACAAAATTCCCAAATCGCGTTATCAGCCGTCTTTGCGATCTCAATTGGCCGTCTCGGAGCTGCGATTTGAGCAGTTTAGTCTTTTTTTTTTTTTTTTTTTTTGGGGGGAACCGTGAAGGATGTTATGCCAACAATCCGGAAAAGCAATTCAAGCACTTGAACCGAAATTATCATTCAAGTAATCCGTGAGCTACAGCCCGAAACCATCAACAATTACTTCGAAAATTGGAGTGACAGAATGCGCTACTGCAAAGCCAGCCGAGGCCAGCCGAGGCCATAATTAATCTGAATGTTTGTTCTTACTAATACCCATAATACATGGAAAAAAGTTAATTTTGTTCATTTTATTCCATTTTTCGAAAAAAACTTGTATTTGGCACAGCCTTTATTTTGTGACTGCCGTCAACCCTCAGTTGTCACGAAAGCAATCAGTTTCTTCATCAGCTTCACTCGAAAAGATGTTAATAGCTCATCAACACTTGCCGTTAAACTTTCGATTCGCTCATACAGCTTTTAGTTATTTCACTTATTTTATCGTGGCCGTGGTGCAGTGGGTACAGTGCATGACCCATACACCAGAGAACCCTAGTTCAATTTCCATCTGACACAGAAAGTTTTTCAATTGAATTAATTTTTCTGTTCGGTCGTCACCTCTCTGCAGACAATGCCAAACCTCAGAGAGTATAATATACTTATAATATACTTATAATTATATTATAATGCTATGTAAAGCTTCTTGAAAACACGCGCATTAGCCGGTCGGAGTCGGCATAAAACTAGTAGGTCCAGTTCTCGATCAATTATGTTAAACAATTTATTAACACACACAACACAATTTGATCATAACAAGTTCGGTCAAAGTCCTTTCAAGGGCTGAAACGGTCAGTTTATTATTTTTATTTTTTCTTCTTTTATGTATTTTATTTATTTTATTTATTTTATTAATTTTATTTATTTTATTTATTTTATTTATTTTATTTATTTTATTTATTTTATTTATTTTATTTATTTTAGTTATTTTATTTATTTTATTTATTTTATTTATTTTATTTATTTTATTTATTTTTTTTATTTTATTTATTTTATTTATTTTATTTATTTTATTTATTTTATTTATTTTATTTATTTTATTTATTTTATTTATTTTATTTATTTTATTTATTTTATTTATTTTATTTATTTTATTTATTTTATTTATTTTATTTATTTTATTTTTTTTATTTATTTTATTTATTTTATTTATTTTATTTATTTTATTTATTTTATTTATTTTATTTATTTTATTTATTTTATTTATTTTATTTATTTTATTTATTTTATTTATTTTATTTATTTTATTTATTTTATTTATTTTATTTATTTTATTTATTTTATTTATTTTATTTATTTTATTTATTTTATTTATGTTATTTATTTTATTTATTTTATTTATTTTATTTATTTTATTTATTTTATTTATTTTATTTATTTTATTTATTTTATATATTTTATTTATTTTATTTATTTTATTTATTTTATTTATTTTATTTATTTTATTTATTTTATTTATTTTATTTATTTTATTTATTTTATTTATTTTATTTATTTTATTTATTGGAATTATTTGCATTATTTTATTTATTGATCTACAATAATATTATATTGAGCAATTATATATATTATTGAAAGACCGCATTATAACCAAATAGCTGAAGGATTTTTTATAAATTATCAGTTTTTACCACTTCTTTTCTTTCCGCATTTTTATGCTTGACTGATGTTATGAATAATGCAATTTCTAAACTATTTGCAATTCTTAAGTGTCTTGTACATGCCTTCGAGTTCATTTCCTCTTCTCTGGTTGCAATCGCTACATAAATTTTTTCGTCGTTTCCTTCTTTTGCCATTTTGCGCCTGGAACACTTTCCTTTCTTTCATTTTGAATAATATATAAATATCCTCCCCTCTTACACCATTAAATTTCTCTGCCTCATGGATTGATTTTAATCGATTTTCATTACATGCCAAACCCATTTAAAGCACTTTCTACATATTTAAAAAGGGATAAACTTACCCGTCCTCCACTGTGATTGTGCCTCATCGCGAAGATGTTCACTCGTTTGCTCGTGGCTTCACCGCTTCCTTGTTGCCGGTTTTGTTTTTTCCTTCCGTTCGTTCTTCCTTCCTTCCTTCCGTTGATGGGTGATTTACTTGTATTTAACTGTCATATTAGTGGATGGCATGCGATTTCGCTTGTCAAGGACCTCGATATCAGTTAGAGGAATTTTTCAATTATTTATATAGCTGAGACAACAAAAAAGTAGAGCCAGAAGGCTGGATTTGCTGAGCTACTGAAACTTTAGCTAGACTTTAGGATGAGTTCGATGAGTTTGTTGCTGCAATTTTACTTGTAGCATTGAAAGTAATGACAGCAAAGTTTGTGTTTTTTTTTTTTTTTGAATAAAACTTTGCAAATCAATTTTAATTATTGTGAATAACATGAAAGCGGTGAAGTTAAAAAGAATGAGGAAATATAGAACACCATGAATATTTTAATGAGGAGAAAGCAATGTGAAGAAATTTATGTTAAATTTTTCAATTCAAGTGAGCATCACACGCAAAAACTTGTGTTTGTACTGAATTTTATATTTGTTTTAACTTTTCAGTGAATGAATGAAAGAAAAAAAAAGATATTGTTTTTTGCAAAAGTTTATTTTTTTTTTAACAAAGTTCTGTGGGTGCCAGTGTAAAAATATCTAAAAATTGTAACATTTAGTCAAAGATGCCTTAGGAGGTAAATGACTTTTTTGAGTAGAAGTTAACACGAAGAAGTTAACATGGTCCAATAAGTCCCGAGGCTAAAATACACTTCAGTTTCAGCCATCCCCTCTTCATTGGAGCCAAATCTCTTGCCGGCAAGCATATTTTGAGGTCAACAAAGAGCCAGTAGTCATTGGGGGCCAAATCTGACGAATACGGAGGATGAGGAAGCAATTCGAAGCCCAATTCGTGGATTTTTGCCATCGTTTTCATCGATTTGTGACACGGTGCATTGTCTTGGTGAAAAAGAATTTTTTTCTTCTTCAAATAGGGTCGATTTTTCGCGATTTCATCCTTAAAACGCTCCAACAACTCTATATCGCTGTTGATTGTTTTTTCCTTTTCGAGATAGTCGATGAACAAAATTCCATTCGCATCCCAAAATACAGATGCCATAACCTTTCCAGACGACTGTTGTGTTTTTGGTCGCTTTGGCCTGCTTTCATTGGTTGCTCTCCACTTAGCTGACAACCGTTTTTATTCCGGTTTGTAATGGTGGATCCATGTTTCATCCATTGTCACATACCGACGCAAAAATGCATGTTTATTCTTTGTAAACAGTGCCAAACAACTCTCCGAATGATCGACACGTTGTTGTTTTTGTTTCGGTGTGAGAAAACGCGGCACCCATTTGGAAAGCAACTTTCTCATCGACAAATGTTCCTGTAGCAATTGTTCCCACACTGCCTTTTAATATCTTCAGAGCCTCAGCTAGCTCGCGCACCTTCACTTTACGGTCGGCCAATATCATTTTGTGTATTTTTTTATGTTTTGTGGAACAACTGCCCCATTTGGGCGTCCTGAACGTTCAGCATCATTTGTGTCTGTACGACCAAGCTTAAACTCAGCATACCATCGGCAAATAGTTGCTTTTGACGGAGCAGAGTGCGAATAACACTTTCGAAGCCGTTGCTCAGCTTGGACGGTATTTTTTTTTTCCATCAAAAGACAGTGATAAATCTACAGACGGAATTGCTTTGAATCCATTATTTTGAAAATATCAACAGTAGCGTCACTTAAATCACTGCAACTTCTGAAGTAAACGTTAGATTGTTATGAAAGTTTTACACGTATTGCTTGAAGGTTGGAACTATCGAATTTCGTTAGAGGTGCCACCTCTAGTTAACGTTAGTAGTTAGTAGTTAGTCTCGGGACTTATTGACCATGTGTTATGTAACAGAAACGTAATATCGTTGCATGGAATTATTATTCACTCAGGAGTAGAACTACGGTAAATTTTGTTTTACGACAGTATAGATGTGTTATTACTCCTCACAACTAAAATACGAAAAAAATTCTTATCGTTATTATTTCAAGATGGTAACCACATAATGCAGTAAAAATTCTATAACCATGAAAAAACGTTGCATGGAATTTTAACTCTGTGACTACTGGCGTAACAGTAAATTTTATGGAACGAAAATGAAGGTGAGGTCTTCGGGCACATGATAAAAAAAAAACATTGATGGCGTCATGATGCCCCTTAGGGAACCGCCTAATGTGACGCATATGCAAGGTTGCCAGTTATGTGGAAAAAATCCCATTCGTGGTAATTTTTAATTGCCATTGGGATTTTTTTTTTTTTGTTGGGATTGCCCATAGTATTTTTTAATCCAGCGTGGTATTTTTTAATTAGCGTGGAAATTCAGTGTAGTATTTTTTAGTTGTCGTGGGATTTGGGAATCCTTTCTTAAAATATTTTTTTTTCACATTTATTAAACTTCATATTAAATCATTGCCAAACGCTCTGTTTACGCAACGATTTGATTTCGTAAGTTACGTATGTAAAATCTCTTAAATTTTTGTTGCATATGGGATTAATTGTGATATAGTTTAATACGTATGGGATTTTGTTTGGGATTTTTAAATGCATATGGGATTTTAGGTGGTATTTTTAAAAAGCCTGGTATTTTTGTGATAATTTTTAATGATTGTAGGATTTTTTGTGGTATTTTTTAATTGTGGTGGGAATTGCTTTGTTTATTTTGCCGTGGTAATTTTGGTGGTATTCAATTTATGGTATTGTGGGAAAAAGGTAATTTCCCTGGGAGTTTTTCCGAATTTTAACTGGCAACCTTGCGCATATCACTTTTGCTGAGTTAATTGCTATCACTTTAGCTGGATTACAAACACAACCAATGGAGATGCAAATAAAAAAAAATTAAAAGCAACAACAACTACAACATCAACATCAACATCAACATCAACATCAACATCAACATCAACATCAACATCAACATGAACATCAACATCAACATCAACATCAACATCAACATCAACATCAACATCAACATCAACATCAACATCAACATCAACATCAACATCAACATCAACATCAACATCAACATCAACATCAACATCAACATCAACATCAACATCAACATCAACATCAACATCAACATCAACATCAACATCAACATCAACATCAACATCAACATCAACATCAACATCAACATCAACATCAACATCAACATCGACATTAACATCAACATCAACATCAACATCAACATCGACATCGACATCAACATCAACATCAACACCAACATCAACATCAACATCAACATCAACATCAACATCAACATCAACATCAACATCAACATCAACATCAGCATCAGCATCAACATCAACATCAACATCAACAACAACATCAACAACAACAACAACAACAACAACAACAACAACAACAACAACAACAATTAAGTTGTTATAAGATTATCTCAAGAATTTGGTCATGGATGGTCTTGGACGACACAGCCAACTCTCTTTTTTTAACTTTGGAATAAGAATTATTAAGATCTGATGAATAAGGATGATGCATAATGAATTCAAAGTACAGTTTATAAATTTGTATCCATTGCAACAGCATACGTTCGAACATGAGACTTCAAATATAGATTAGCACTTTTTCAAGTAGTCTCCCTTCCTATCACAGAGAATTATCGAAATGAGTTTATCGACTTAAATAATAATAATGAACTGCCCACTAAAGCCTTTGAAAGGACCTTGAACGAACTTCTTATGATCAAATTGTGTTGTGCATGTTATTAAATATTTGTACACAATTGATCGAGAACTGAACTTATTAGTTTTATGCTGACTCCGAACGGCTAATGTGCATGTTCTCCAGAAGCTTAACATGGCATTATTTACTCTCTGAGGTTTGCCATTGTCTAATAGGTGACGGCCGAACCGACAAATTAATTCGATTGAAAAAACTTTCTTTGTCAGATGGAATTGAACCAGGGTTCTCTGGCGTGTGGGTTACGCACTCTATCCACTGTGCCACGGTCGCCACACTTAACGAATTTATTGAGTTTATCGACATACCTTGACCTTTTTTCGGAGCGCCCTATCCTTTTTCAAAACATTGTTTGGATTATTTCGTTTGTTCAGTATATTGGTGGATCCAAGTTTTATCAACAGTTATTAATTTTTCGCGAAAAATTCTACTTATTTGGCTCGAACCATTCCAAGAATAAAAGAAACCAGATTACGAGTTCCGCAAATGAGAGAGAGAGATCATGACGTCACAAGCGATATTGTCAGACTTTGGAATAAATTTACTCGCACACCCACGACTAAGTATTTTTATTCTTATTTTTATAATATGTATATAGATCTCCTTAACCCATTGGCACAATAAAATTTTGTCAGTCTCGAGTAGTTTAGGAGATAAAAATCTTGAAATTTTTAAAAATTCATATATATCGTATACGAAAATATTCATATTTTTATACAGAAGTGTAAATATTTTTACTTTACTTTTTCGAAAGAATTTATTTTCAATTTCATCAATTTGTCTAAGAGATCGCACATTTGCATACGTTTTTGTCAAGCAAAAGGACTGTGTGACGTCATGCACTCAGTTGAGAAAGAGAGCATTAGATAACGGGACTGCGGAACGCGTAATCTTGTTTCTATCATTCTTGGAACAGTTCCAATAGGACTTTAGAAATTTAAAGAGTATTTCGTTTATTTTTCAAAGTCAGCAAACGTGGCACCTAAAGCATGGAAACCTTTTTTACGTAGGTTGCCTTTAAAGTCTTGCGGATAACACGATCGCTCAACGCGAAAAATTCATAAAATTATACATAACAAGTAAATATGGATTTGAAATTTGTTTGAAAAGGTTTGTGCTAGTAGGCATGGTCACAATAACTGTAACAGTAACTGAACAGTATAACTTCAAAGAAAACCACAAACAGTAACAAACAATCATAAATGCATAATAGGAGGTTTACCTTTTAAGTTTTTAAATCTTGCGCTTCTCAATTTTGGCAAACAAATGATTGTATATTACTCAGCATTAAGAGTTCTGCGTTGCTCAAGTAGTGCAGGATCGAATTGACTGGTTTTTCTGAAAAAACTGGAAACTAATTGCTTGGATGTGATCCGTTTTGCTTACTTTGAAAGAACCAAATAATGGATTGCTGCTTTGTTTCGGACTCATAAGCTCAGATCCATCATTCAGCACCTTTGATGATGTCGTAGACGTGTTTCGAGCCGCCCCAGCTGTATATTTTCAGTATTTTCTTGCACCGATCGACACAAGCCTTTTTTTTTTTTTTGACAACCTTCAAATTATGGAACCATTCCCTTATAAGGTAACAAATCTTATTGACAACTAAATGCTCATGTAAAATCAAGTCTACTGGTCTGCTTCCTTGCATCAATGCTTTCAGCCACAACAGCCATTCTTAAACCACCTTCACAAAATTCGTCTTGGTGTCTTCAGCGTTTTATAGCCATTGGGTTTGGTGCTTCATCACAAAAAGTCGAACTAAGTTGATCGATGCATTCTTTTCTTATCAAGTCAAGTCGAAAATCGGTAAAAAATCATCACCCGAAAATGTTCACGTGTTTATTCCATTTTTTTTTTTAAAAAATTTTAAAACTACTATAAATAATACAATAAGCGTCCATACACCAAAACGTTGTGATTACGTTTATGCTATAAAATGTCAAATTTTCGAATGGAACCACAAAATTCATATGGCAATATTAGATTAGTGATGCCTAGGCGCAAGACTTAAAAGGCAGCCTATCGTTTCGAGGCAAAAAATTGTGGCATTGCATTTTATGTGACACATCAATGCGAGTAGTCAGGCTCCTTCATTGAAGTGCTGCTTAAAGTAAAGAACTCATGGAACCAAGCGAGAAGTTGCAATCACTACAGTAAGCAGCCAAAAGTATTTAACAAGTAGTCAGAGGAAGGAATGGATCGAACCGGTCACCTCGTTATTTCAACTGAGAAGAAGACACGATGTGAAGGAGATACATGCAAGTCTTCTGTACGAACAGCTAGTGCCAAATGCGATTCTTAGCACTGTTTAGCTCTGTTTACCATGTTTCAAGCCTTATCATACAAAGCCTTGAGTTATTTATTTTTTTCTTAAAGAAAAAATAAAAAGCTGTTTGTATTTTTTCTACACAAATATAAAAAAAAATATATCTTAATATCTCTGTTTCGAGTAAATATTCACAAAAATAAATTTCCTTAGTTTTTTTAACCAGAACTCTAGCCTGTCCAGCGTTGCCATATGGCAATAGTATATAATATATGTGGAATCTAAAAACCAATGATGCAAATGTTTTATTTAACATGTAAGAGTTATGCTCCTAAGAAATCATTTTGAAATTTGAAAGCAAAAAAAAAAAAATTATTTACGGAGATTTGGGTTAAAGGGATTGCGAAGATAGACAAGTTTAACTCCTTAAATATTCTCCTCGAAAGTGTGTGTGTGTGTGAAATTGTTGGCAACTTCAAACTATTCGAGCATTAAAATTGAAATTGGCAAAGAAAGTTTTGCTGCTAATAAAGATGGTGTCGAGTCTTCTTCCAAAACTATTTCATGCGCACATAAAAGCAATTTGGTGACAATCGATGTGCTGTGCGTTTACTAGAGACAATGGCAATGTTTGTCATACTCTTGGAAAAGAAATATTAAAATAACTTTTGATAAAAGTTGCTGAAAATTGAAAAGGAAAAATGTAGCACATCGTTAGGTTGACGCCATTTTTCGAACGCACCAGACTGGCAATAAGTTGAAATTATGATGCATGCAAATTTGTTGACTTTGAAGAAGATTATTAAAAATGCTTGCCTGCTATGCAAAAATTAACAAAAAGAAAAAAAACAATATAAAAAATAATTTGGCAATATTATTATTCAAAGAACCGAAAACTTGAGAATACGCGTACGCGAGAGGGAATAAAGGAAAAGTAATATAAAGAAAGGCTTGCCATGCCAGGATAAGTTATGTGGCGCCAAGTGTTGTCCACGCTGTTAAAAATATTCGAGGATATACGCACGCATAATGTTGGCAACACTTTCTCTTTGCTTTTATGAATAACATAAAGCATCACCAGCTGTCAACAAAATTGCGCTCTACGCAGTAGGTGCTTTTGTATTATTTTTCAAACAAAAGATAAAAAAAAAGAATTTATAAAATAATGTTAAAAAAATGTAAACCAAAGTCACACAAACATACCACCCAAAGTTAGCTCGCTATACTTTTCTGACAGCTATTTAGTCAGCTGTCAGTTGGCGTTTATATGTTGGCTAACGTAAACTTAAAAAAACTTAACACACACAAACACAAAAGACTCAATAAATTTATTAATATAAGAGTCCTTCACAAATTTGTCATACTTTGTTCTATTGTTGTTCGTGCTAATTACATTTTTGTTTAAATTTTTTTTTTTTGTATGCGTTCTTTACATAAATTAACATCTGCAACAACAAAGCTTAACTCTGCTCACGCACACTTAACTTCATTTAATTTTTGGAAAAAAAGTGGCAACACTTTTTTTTACGTAATGGCCTCACTTTATCAAGGTCTTTGGTTGTATATTTCCTTGCTTGTTCTGTTGGGTTGATTTATTTACTTCAATTAACAAAAATTAATAAACATTTTATTAATTGCTAAACAACACGAAAATCCTTGTTCACTAAAGCAACATGATGGTGCTGGAGAGCAGTTTTTGGTTGAATATTATGAAACCTGAGCTAAAGATGTATTTCAGTTTTAAAAGTCATTCGTAATGAACCCAAAGTATAAATATTAATTTGACGCAAAATATTTAAAAACAAAAAACAAAGACCAAGTAAAAATAGAGAAGATAAATAAGTTAAGGTCGTATTGTTCACCTCTGGATATCTTTAATCAGTTTATATATGCTGGTTTGCTGCTATCTAAAACTACTGGAAATCTAGTACTTTACCCACTGGTTAAACCCAGGTGATCGAAACGCTTCAAAAGCACTTAACAAGCGCTTCTGACATAGCGTTTCACACATCTAGAGCACTTTTTAAGTTTACCAAATTCATATAAAAATTTAGATTGGATGTCCTAGGATGGAAGCGCTTCTTAAGTGCAGCTAAAAAATCGTTTAAAAAGCGCTTCAACAAATAGTTAAAAAAGCTCTTTTATGTGTAAGTCCAAGGAGCTCTGTGTTCTCCTTGGACTATACATAAAAAACAAAACGAGAAAATTTTATTCTTTGTCACATGCGAGGATTTAACTCGGACGATTGGCATTATAGTCAAATGTCATACCGTTCTGCTATTTCTTTGCTTGATTACTTGGGAATAAAATGTATATAAAAATATGAGTTCCACAACTCTTAACTCTAAAAAGCGCATCCTCAAAGCATACCAAAAATGCGCTATTTCTAGGAGCGCTTTTTATTTTACCGCTGGGAAGATATCCAGAGGTGAACAATACGGCTCTGAATCTATGTTTATTGTATGTCACTTATTCAAAATAATGCATTGGGAAATTCGGAGTACATATTTTGTAAATGGAAATATATTTAAGTTAAGAAATATTTGTAGAATATTTTTTTTAATTTTTTCTCCAATAGAAATGATGTCCATACCAAATACATTTACATGAATATTAAACGTGCGTGACCCAAAGCACTTAGACTCGTATTCAATGAGTACGTCGAGTTAGAGTCTTGAAAATGCGCTATATCCGAGTATGTTCGAGTATATTTTGAATGTACTCTGAGTAATGCTTTTTCTCTGCCAACGCCTCTAAGCGACAATAAGTAAAAGCTAACGCTCGCATATCTCGTTTGAGTTTTTTGCTAAAAATTTGTTGTAGGTATTTTATTGTTGCATTTTCAATAGAAAAGAAAAGAAAAAAAGTTAACCGTAATGTTTTCGTTAGATAAAAACAAAAAAAAAGATACAGTAGTTTCGACTATGTCGTAACACAAGACGTAGAATTATTCAATTCGCTTTTGATGACATCTCTTTTAAAAAATATTTAGCAAAATATTTATTCCATACACCTGAGCATATGACCTTTAAAAGAGTGCCGGAGAGGGTTAATATGTATGACTGACCCCCATTACTTTTGCAAAAGGAATATTTTTGCCTTGCACACCTATTCCCTCCGACCACTCCTTAGGGGGGCTCCCATACAAATATTATGGTTTTTGTTTATTTATTCCATACACCTGAGCATATGACCTTTAAAAGAGTGCCGGAAAGGGTTAATGTGCATCACCGACCCCCATTACTTTTGCAAAAGGAACATTTTTGCGTTTGACACCTATCCTATCCGACCACTTCTTAGGGGGGCTCCCATACAAATATTATGGTTTTTGTGTATTTATTCCATACACCTGAGCATATGACCTTCAAGAGAGTGCCGGAGAGGGTTAATATATATGACCGACCCCCATTACTTTTATAAAAGCGACATTTTTGCCTTTGACACCATTTCCCTCCGACTACTCCTTAGGGGGGCTCCCATACAAATTTTATTGTGTTTGTGCCGGAAAGGGTTAATAGGTATCACTGACCCCCATTACTTTTGCAAAAAAAATTTTTGCCTTTAACATCTATTTCCTCCGACCACTCCTTAGGGGGGCTCACATACAAATTTTATGGTTTTTGTTTATTTATTCCATACACCTGAGCATATGACCTTTAAGAGAGTGCCGGAAAGGGTTAATATGTATGACCGACCCCCATTATTTTTGCAAAAGGAACATTTTTGCCTTCGACACCTATTCCCTCCGACCACTCCTTAGGTGGGCTCCCATACAAATTTTATTTTTGTCGATAAAACCGGAAACTGTCGATAAATTGGTAGCAAGTTTAAGCAAACAAAAACATCAAATGTTGGCTTTATATTTCATGTAATTGTGTAAAATTTATATAAGTTAGAGAGTTCAAACATGAATTTTTCTCACAGTGAGTATCAAGCAGACCAACAAGTGCTAACATCAACATTGTACGATCAGTACTTTAGGTCCACCAAAGGCTCAAAAAGTTATATAAATACCGACACCTGATCACTATCAACCACCCTACTTACCTCCGAAAATGACGTATTCTACGTCAAAAACACATAGCTAGCACTGCATAAACAAAAAGAAAAAAACAACACAAGACGAACACATGTTTTTCTGTTTCTAACTAAGTGCTCAGGAAAAAAAAAGCACAAAGCAAATACAAAAAAACTCATTCATTCTCACTGCTGCGCTCTACCGCGCTCTGCTTTATATCAGTGGCAGAATGACCCGAATGGTTTGAGTATTTGCGCCGAACCCGAGTGTTTGGGTAAATAGAATACGTATCAACAAGATGACAACAACCATAAGTATTAATGAACCGAAAAACCCGAACTTTACCAGATCCGACTCGTGATTTAGGATACTTATATTCATTTGAGCCGCCGCATTGCAGCTTTGCATAAGTGAGTATGAGTCGAGTTGCGTGCGATATGGATTGAGTAGGTTTTTGTACTTATTTTTTTCGGATATACTTAGAGACACAAAAACGCTACCCGTTGCAGATCACTGCTCCATGACAATACCTCCGATAACGGAATGAGACTGATTGACCTTGCCGCAGCGTGAAACATGGTCGTTAGTAGCACTAGATTCAAGCATCTCAATATTCATAAAGCAACTTGGCTGTCTCCTGATCAAAAGACGCGCAACCAAATTGATCACGTTTTGATTGACAGAAGGCGCTCTTCCAGTGTTTTAGATGTACGCACGATCCGTGGTGCCAATATAGACTCGGATCATTATCTTGTCGCAGCCAAGATCCATACACGCCTTTGCGCAACCAAGAATGCACGTAATACAGCACAGAGAAAGCTAGACGTCGAAAAGTTGCAATCAAAACAAACAGCCGAAGACTTCGATATTCGACACTCACTTCTGTTTCAAGAAAGCACTCCTCCGATCGACGATATATGCACGCAGTGGAATCACATTTCCCAACCTGTGCGTACGGCTGCCGAAGAGGTGATTGGCTAACACCGCCCTCGCCGAAACCAGTGGCACGACCAGGAGTATCGCGACGCCACTGCAGAAAAAGACGCCGCCTACAAAGCCACCCTGCAGTCGGTTGTAATGCGTGCTGATAAAGAGCGATACAAAGAGAAGAGGAGGGAAGAGAGACGCATTTTCAGGCGAAAGAAAAGGGAAGCGGAAATGCGTGAGTGCGAGAAGATTGAGTTGCAAGGTGACAGGAATGAGGTCCGAAACTTTTTCGAAAAAATAAGACGCCTGGCCAATGGTTTCAAGACCGGGCCTCTCCTTGCAACTCCTTGCTCCAGAGTACACTGATGATGTGGAGGGAACACTTCTCTAGGCTTCTGAATGGCGACGACTACAGAAAACTCGCCAATAGAGATGATATCCGGGAATTCGACCATAGTGAAGTCTTGAAAGCTATAGCTCAGCTTAAAAGAAACAAACCCGCAGTAGCCGATAGCTTACCTGCTGAGCTCTTCAAGAATGGAGACGAAGCTCTACTTAAATGCGTTCATGAGCTTCTATGCAGAATATGGTCGAAAGAATGCATTTCAAACAGTGTGCTCTACCCAATCCACAAGAAAGGCGATCCCACCATTTGCGCCAACTACCGTGGGATAAGCCTTCTTAATATCGCATAGAAGGTCGACTTGAGCGTATTAAGTGAAAGACTGACGTCCATCGTAGACCAGCTATTTGGACCTAATCAGTGTGACTTCAGACCTGGTAAATCCACCATAGAACAGATATTTACGCTACGACAAATCTTGGAGAAGACCCTAGAAAAACTAATAGACACACACCGCCTTTTTGTCGATTACAAAGCCGCCTTCGACAGTCCAATAAGGAATAATCTATATTCCACCATGTCTGAATGTGGTATTCCTGCAAAGCTCATCCGCCTTTGCAGAACTACGCTGAGCAACACCAGCAGCACAGTTAAGATCGGGAAGGATCTTACTCCTCCATTCGATACCAAACGAGGTTTCAGACAAGGTGATTCCTTATCGTGCGACTTTTTCAAACTTATGATGAAGAAGATCACCCGAGCTGCTGATTTGAGACGCAGTGGCACGATATTCTACAAAAGTATTATGCTGCTGGCGTATGCTGATGAAGTCAGCGCTGCTGGCGTATGAAGTCAGCGCAGCATTCTCCAGATTAACGAAAGAGTCGAGTCGAATGGGTCTTGCAGTGAATGCAGATAAGACGAAATACCTAGTGTCAACAAATAAACAGTCCCAGCGTCTTGGAAACCACGTCACTAATGACAACATCTCCTTCGAGGTTATTAAGGACTTCGTCTACCTGGGATCCAGCATTAACTCTTTCAACGATGTCAGTATTGGGATAAAACGAAGGATAACTCTTGCCAACAGGTGTACCTTTGGGCTGAGTAGGCAATTGAGAAGCAGAGCCCTCTCTGAGTTGACTGAAAAGACTTTGGGAGCCTTCGAGAGAAAGATCCTTCGTAAAATGTTCGGTCCAATCTGCGTCAATGGCGAGTACCAAATTCGATGGAACTACGAGCTGCATGAGCTGTACGCTGACATCGACATAGTCAAGCACATTAAAATCGAGCGGCTGCGCTGGCTAGGTCATGTTGAGCGAATGGAAAACGACGCTCCAGCGAAAAAAATATTCTGTTCGGTTCCGGGTGGTGGTCAACGCAGAAGAGGACGCCCACATCTTCGTTGGAAGGATCAGGTGTTGGATAACCTGACCAAGCTTGGTGTTTCCAACTGGCGCCAGCAAGCGCAATTTCTTATACGAGGCCAAAACCAACCAACGGTTGTAAGCGCCAGATAAGTAAGCAAGTAAATGCTGATTGGACCTTATCAGTACGGCTTCCAGCCTAGAAAATTTACCATCCAAGCAACTGATCTGATATATTATGCTGATGATATTGATTTCATTTTTCTATAATGCGCGTGAAGTCAGTGCAGCCGTATCTAGACTAGAAAAACAGTCGAGTCCAATAGGTCTGCAGTACATGTTGATAGGACCAGGGCCGGCCCTAGAGCCGAGCCAGTAAGGCCAGGGCTCGGGGCGCATACAGATAGGGGCGCCTTACATATTTAAAAAAAAAATATATCAATCAGTATATATGGAAACATTTTTGGCGACCGTGGCATGCATGTTAAGTGTGTAGCTTGCATGCCTGGAGCGAGAGATTGATTCCCCCTCACGGCAAATTTTTTTTTAATAAAAAATTTTCTGATCGGTCATCACCTCTTTGCAGACAATGTCAAACCTCAGAGAGTAAACCATGCCATGAAAAGATTCTTGAGAACATGAGCCGTGTGGAGTTGGAATAAAACATGTAGGTTCAGTTCTCGATCAATTGTGTACAAACATTTTATAACACACACAAGACGACTGTTTGAACCATGATGAGCAACTTAATATTACCACAGCCACAGCAGCGAAAAATAAGTCAGAAGCCACAGCTATATTGCACAAAATTGAAAAATATAAATTTATCTGCTCTTTAATTGTATGGTATGATATTTTATTTGAAATAAATGTAACTAGCAAAGAATTTCAGGCAGTTAGTTTAAACCTCAGCCAAGCAGTAACGTGGTTATCAAAGAGTATAATGTTCCTTGAAGACTATAGAACAGATTCCAAATTTTCTTGTATTATGGAGGAGGCTAAAATAATTGCAATTGATTTAGATATTGATGTACAGTGTGAACGCACACGAGTTCGCCTAATAAGGAGACAGGAGACCCATGGCAGTGGGGTCGAGGTTCAAGGAATTGATGCCTAGGAGATAAATATTCAGGACGTCAGTGCTATGCTAATATCTATACGACGTCCATCATACCTCTCCTGGTCGTCACTCCATGACTCAAGACGCGACCAACGCCCTGTCATAGTAGTTTCAACACCGGTCGCACACCATACTTAAGTTTATATTTAAATTAATAAATATACTGTATGGATAGCACAAATGCTGGAACACAACTGTACCAATTATGGATGATAAGTTGGGTCATCATCCACATTTATTGGTGGAAATTGAGACCCATCTAACATCTCTGACAATTTGAGGGCATTGCCACCCGTTTGATTAAGCGCAACTCCACACCGATCTTACAGACCTGTTCGCGACATTGATCTAGTCAAACGGTCCACCTACTTCCCAGATTGGGCGACCAACTCCAGGATCTGGGTAGTCCCTTCTCATTTACACAGGATAGGGCGAACTCGTTGCCTGCCACCATCCTCCTTTTTCCTGGATTTGGGCAGGCTGCTCGTGAGAACAGGCGGAGTTGAATAAGGAGACAGAAGGAATACAAGTATTTTACATCTTATGTAACGTAGACACCTGCCATATGGCTTAATTCGACGTTGTCTCATGGCAGTGGGGTCGTGGTTCAAGGAATTGATGCATAGGAGATACATTTTTCAGGACGTCAGTGCCATGCTAATGTTTATACGACGTCCGTCATATCTCTCCTAGGCGTCACTTCCATAACTCCAGGCGCGACCATCGCCCTGTCATAGTAGTTTCAACACCGGTCGCACACCATACTTAAGGGTATATTTAAATTAATAAATATACTGTATGGATAGCAACCAATGCTGGAACGCAACAGTACCAATTATGGATGATTAGTTGGGTCATCATCCACATTTATTGGTGGAAATCGAGACCCATCTAACATCTCTTGCAATGTAAGGCATTGCCACCCGGTTGTTTAGCGCAACTCCACGCCGATCACAGACCTGTTCGCGACATTGAACTACCACAGCCAGCACGATCCTCCCCGAAGGGCCAGCCCATCGATAGTCTCCCCAGGCAAGAGGGATTTACTTCGACACGCACTTATCACAACACCGATACATTTGCATTCATCACTCTTGACTGTGGTGGAAAAACCACCACTACTTGGACGTGCTACAGCGTAGACCACATCGCCATTGACTGTGTGCGACACAAGATCGCCACTATTTGTTTCATTTCATACTGGTACCCTAAGACCACCGGGATGAACTCCTAGCACCAACAGCACTTCCTGACTATACGCCATATCAACATTCATTGATATACACCTCATCAATCTTGTACTCCGAGGCTACTCAGATAACCTTTCACACTCGGAGTACTCAATATGACACTCCTTGATACACCTCAGTTATTACACCTTGGGACACCATTACGTCTGTCAAGAGTAACGACTATCCCCGTGCTAACAAATTCTTTAGGATTATTGCTATTCCCTCGTAGGCATACGCTACCGTTGATCAAGTCAACGGTCCACCTACTCCCCAGATTGGGCGACCAACTCCCTCCAGGATCTGGGTAGTCCCTCTACTTTTACACAGGATAGGGCGAACCCGTTGCCTGCGACCATCCTCCTTTATCCTGGCTTTGGACAGGCTGCTCGTGAAAACAGGTGGAGTTAATAAGGAGACAATTTGATTATGAACAACGTGACGAAGTGTTGGATGATCCAATGCAAAACTTTAAAGTTAATTTTTTTAACAAGATCTTGGACAACGCGATACAATCATTACGTGATCGTTTTCAACTTATTCATGAACACTACAGTAAATTCGAAATGCTATATAACTTTGGCAATATAACCAATATAACGGATGATGAAATACGAAAATATTGCATGGATTTAGAACTTAACTGACGGTGATCAAAATGATATTTCCGGCTTGGATTTATGTGACGAATTAAAATACCTTCAAAATCATTTGTCTTCAGATCGCTGTCAAATTATAAATAATTTATTAGAAAATAATTTAACAACCGCATTGCTAAATATATATATATTGCACTACGATCGTCTTGATTGTTTAGCTACCCTTTCCATCGAACGCGATATTAGGGAAATTGGAACTGGATGATCTTATCAACAATTTTGCAGCCAGTAAAGCTCGGAAAAAACTGTTGGTGTAAGTTAAAATAAAATTATTTATGGATAATATAAGTTCTCTCTTTTTTATCTAGATAAAAAAACTCCGCCAACATAATGAAGGGCATACTTTAGATAGCGGTTTGGGCGGTTTGAGCGGTTTGATATATGTTTATTTCCTTATTTTGATTTAAAGAAAGTTTTATATATTTAATTGTATGCCTTACTTGTTGTACTTAAAGTTCGAAAAATACCGACCAAAGCCCAATTTTATCAAATATTGAATTTTATATAAAGATAATGTTGGGAGTTTTATACATAATATGTAATAAATTTTGTCTTATTATTCTAAATTTAACTTAAATAAAATTAAAAAGAGGTTTCTTACTCTTTTTTTTTGCTTCTTAAAAAATATGGGGCGCAATTTAGACCCTTGGCCTAGGGTGCCACAAATTCTCGGGCCGGCTCTGGATAGGACGCAATAGATTGTGTCAAAAAACAGCAAAGTGCCAGCGTTATGGAAACCACTTCACTGTGCACAACACCCTACCAGATTGTTAAGCAACTTTGTCTTTTCAGGATCCAGCAACGATATCAATATTGAGATCAAGCAAATAGTAGCTCTGGTTGACATGTGTTATTTGGGCTCAGAAGGCAATTGAGAGGCAGAGTCCTCTCTAGACGAACTAAACTTACACTCTATAAGTCACTTACCATGGCATTCCTATTATATGCAGCACAACTGTGGAAGTACAGCAGTTCAACTAGACGACTGTGGAAACCTTACAGGAATAGCCCTCGTAAGATCTTCAGTTGAATTTGCGTCAAAGGCAATACCAAATTCGATTTGGTTTGAAACTTTATGTCAAGGGGGTTGTAGGAGCATACAATTTTTTTTTTTTTTTGTATTGTATCATTCTAGATTTGTCTTTATTTATGGATTATAAAGAAATTTGGTATAAAAAACGAAACCAAACGAAGCTGAACCGAAGACTAACGAACAAACCCGGAGATGATTGAAGTCATTTCGAAGGCAAGCGAAAATGAACCGAAAGCTAAATATCAAAAACGAAGCCAAAATTGACCGAAAATTAAATTCACTGTAACTTTTTTTCTACGAATGAAATCAAAAAAATTGTTCACAAAAGTTTAAAGATTTTTTACCAACTTCTATTTTCTAAAAAATGGAAAGTTTTGGGGTTACTGAGGATATAAGACGAAAAGTTGAAATATCTAGTCAAAGATGGAATCGAACGTAAAAATATTGTTTTGACGAATTGTTGACCTTATTGAGATCTATCCGACGACACGATCGGTTAAAAACTGATGAAGTTATAAAAAAATACCATTTGGGCCAGATTTTGGGTGTGCTACTAAAACCACCTTAACATAAGCTTTCAAATGAGGAGCGGTCTTTTGAAATATTTTTTTTTTCCATATGGGGTGACGCACTTTATTGTACACTGACACCGACAGCTTGGCTGACTAGGATGTAAGACGAGACTTCAGGGAAGAAAATATTTAATTCGATATCGAGCGGTGGTCAACGCAGATGACAACGCCGACATCTCAATTGTAAATACCAAGTATTGGACAACCTGATGATGCTTTGAATTTCAAACTGGCAACAACAAGCGTGCGACAAAGGAGACTGTCGCAAATTCTTAGATGAAGCCAAAACCGACTCGAAGTAAGTAAGAGGTTTAAATTAAAGGGAGAAGTTCCGTGTCCAAACCTTAACACTTTTGGGAAAAAACGTGTACAAATGCTCAGCTATTTAATGGACTATAGCTATAAACTATCAACTATAACTTTTTACAGTCAGCTAGGTTGGGTTGTAACTGGTTGATAATACCACTTCAAATTTTCATTTACTTTTTAGTTAAGCAACCTATAAAATTCTGATTTAAAAATAAATTGAAATGAGTGGTAAAGTCCTTAATGACAAGAGAAAAAAAAATTTGCTAAAGCATGAAATTGCTTTTTGCAGCATTTGATGCTTCAAGAAAATAATGCACACACACACACACACACATACGCACACATCTATGAAAGGAGCATTCATTGAAGCTCTTATACTTTCAAACAAGTGCTTGTACATGTGTTCGTGTATCTACTTCATATAATAACGTGTTTTGTACAAAAATTCTTGCCACATGAAATGTCAGCCACTTTCTTAGAGAAAATTGAAAATATCCTTTCTTTCTACACTTTAACACAACCACTTTCACACTCAGATGGAGCTTCCAAGTAGAATAACGCCCACACTCAAACTCACGAATAGATTTACCAGAAAAGTTGCATGCAATGCCAACTTGCATTAAAATATAAAAAAAAAAACTAAAAGAAAAAGCATAAAACTATAGAAATACAGAGACAGTACAATACATATACAAAGAAAATGTTCTTATGAAATTTGGGCAAACTGGAATATGTTGTGTTTGAATAAGTTGGTAAATGTTTGCCTCATTTCAACACATAAACACACACAACCAAACAACACACACTCATGCAAAGACGATTTGCATTCCCTTTATACACACACACACACACACACACACACACTCTTATACATATTATATTGCATTGAAATACATATGTTTTCTATTTTAGTAACCACTGCAGAAAGTTGTTACTCGTTCTTTACACTTTTTCGTTTTTTATCAATATTCCACTTTTATATGGAACTGAAATATTTTCCAGAAAATCCATTCTTAAAATTTAATGAATTTTGGTATATATTATGATATTTTTGCAATATCAATTAATATAACAATGGAACTTGCATATTATTATATACTAGTGTATATTAGGAACGATATAAATTAAAACACAGAAATTGTTACTGTTGACAGACTAAATATTATTAATACATGTATTACAACTAAAAATGGTTGCAAAATTGAATTTTCTGCAATGCACAGGTCTCATGAATTGTCCAAAACTGAATTTAGTTATAGTTTAAAAAGTACCTAATTTCAAAGGATAATATCAGAAATCATTACATTTTGGGTGATTTTGATATTGATCTTTTAACTTTAGATAGCTTAACTCGAGATTTTCTGTGTAATTTTCTTGAAAGGGGTTTTAAGCCTGGTTTCCAAAAAGTCACAAGGCCATCTTCAGGAAATTTGAATGGAGGCACATGTATTGATAATATTTTTTATAAATCTGATCTAATGGAAACTAGCACTTTTACTGTACAAAATTCTATCACTGACCATTTCTCACTTCTAGCGAAAATTGATAAACATAATTTAGTTACAAAAAGTACAAATAATATGGTTGTAATAGACTACAAAAAATTAAAAGCTCATGCTTGTAAAGTTAATTGGAACTCGGTCCTAATTATTCAGGAGCCAAATGAAGCTACAGAGATTTTTGTGAAAAATATTCATGCATGTATTGATAATGCTAAAAGTGCTAGAAAAAGGGGACCTAAAAGTAGAAAAACATGGGTTACAAAAGCTATCATGCAATCCTGTGTAACAAAAGAAAAATTATATCACTCCTGTAAAAGGGAATCGAATAATTTAGTTTTGCAGAATAGATATAAGCAATATTCAAAAACACTTAAAAAATTGATATTTGAAGCTACATATAAAAGTTTAATAGAGAGAAATTCTAACAATCCTAGAAAACTCCGGGAAATTATCAATTCCAAAGTTAATAATAAGAATAAAAAAGAAACTAATATTAACTACATCATTGATGAAAATAACTCAAAAATAACTGATAATAGGTAGTGAAATAGCAAATAAAATGAATAAATATTTTTGTGAAGTTGGAACCAAATTTAAAAATAAAATTATAGAACCCCAAAATAATTTTTTAAAAATGCCTGCATTGAATACTAAATCAATTTTTATCAAACCTACAGATAGTACTGAAATTCAGCGAATTATAAATAATTTTAAATTTAAAAAAAAGGAGGTGTAGATAATATTAATACTAAGGTTTTGAAATGTTTAGAATTCTTTATAAGTGAAGCGCTGGCTCAAGTAATTAATTTAAGTATAAAACTGGGTATTTGGCCTTCTGCTCTTAAAAAAGCTGACGTGATACCTCTTTACAAATCTGGAAAAAAATGCTCTCAAAATAATTATAGGCCAATTTCACTGATCTCTAATATTGCAAAAATTTTTGAAAAAGTTGTGTACTATAGAATTTTTGATTTTGTTAAAAACTGCCATATTATATCGAATAATCAATATGGATTTGTTGAAAACAGAGGTTCTAAAGATGCTCTACAATTTGTAACGAATATTTTATACAGTAATTTAGACAAAAGTAAACCTACCATTGTTACATTTTTAGATTTGGCAAAGGCTTTTGATACAGTTGATCACAGAATTCTTCTTGACAAACTGTATCATGTAGGTATCAGAGGTGTTGCACACAATCTACTAAGCAGTTACCTAAATGATAGATTACAAAAAGTAAAAGTAAACGGAACAGAAAGTGAATATAAAATTATTAAAATGGGTATTCCACAAGGTACTATTTTGGGTCCTCTTTTGTTTATTTTATATATAAACGATCTACTTGAAGAATTAAATAAAGATGAGATCATATCATATGCTGATGATACAGCAGTTATTTCCTCAAGTAAAAGTTGGTTTGAAGTACAGAACAAGATGAATTTGAATTTAAATAGAATTGCTACATGGCTAGCGTTAAATAGATTATCACTAAATGTAGATAAAACGGTACACTGAAAAAAAAAGTTAGCTTAAAATTAAACACAATGTGTTCAAAAAATGTGTTGTTAATTTGACTTTTTTTTCATATGTTTTTCAAAATTTTTAAATACATTTGCTCTTACTTTGACGAAATTTGTTGCAAGCTATTTTTTAAACACAAATATCGTCAAATTAATAACAATTGTCGTCAATTTTAAAACACTTTTTTTTCAGTGTATTCATGACTTTTGGGAATTACCGTGACAGTGTTCCAAGTGATATTGTTATAAAAATAAATGATAAAATATTGAATAGAGTTAGTGATTGCAAATATTTAGGAATCAATTTTTACTATAATCTTAAATGGGACAAACATATTGAACTAATAATTAAAAAAACTAAGTATCTTGTTTATGTTTTTCACAAATTAAGACAAGTAATGAATATTTCCATAATGATAATAATATATTATGCTTTTTTCCATAGTATTATTAGCTATGGTAACATAGCCTAGGGTGGAGCATATAACAATAATTTAAATCTGCTTCAGGTACTACAGAATAGAATTCTTAAAATAATGAGTAATAATACATTTGATATTGATTCAAAGCCTCTTAATCTTGTCCAAATTGTTTCTGTTGAAGCATTGTCATATCATTACGATGAGCTTAAATATAAATTTATTTCCTCGTCTAGCAGAACTAGAAATAGAAGCATTATTTTACCAAAGATGGAAAAAATGATAAGCAATAAATGTAGCCACATAAAGGCTATCAAAGTTTTTAATATTTTGCCAAATGAACTTAAAATATTACAATCAAGTAAGAAAAATGTTAAAAAAAGAATAACTTATTGGATCAAACATAGTTTATGAAGTATAATTATATTATTAAATTAAGAAAAACAATTATTAAAAAAAATTATGAAAAAAAAAAAAAATAATAAAAGTTTAGAACATCACGAAAAAAATGCAATGTAAAACATATCGCATGAAGTAAACATTAACAAAATTTTTAATATTCTAGTTCGTAAGTAGTATGTAAGACACCAGTCCATATACAGGGATTTCAATCCCTCTATGCTTCAATAAATGTAAAACTTATGTATTTACAATTTATACAGGATTAAATAAATAAATAAATAAAATAAATTAATAACCCCCCGAATATGTTTTGAATTCGAAATAAAACTAATGATATATTTGACCATAAAATATTTGCAAACAACGCTATTTATTTCAAATTTTAATAATCAAAACACAAACCGGCGTTCATTTTTAATAATGTTAAACTTCAATTTACAATTGGAGAGTTTCCACGATCCATATGGATGGCCCCAAAAATACGCCCTAGAAATAATAAAAATATCACAAGTATTTAAAGTTTGTATAAGTAAGCCGGCGAAAGAAAACGATCAATAGAAGAAAGAGGAAATCTTGAAAAATGAAGCAGTTGTAACTCAGAGTTGCATCGGAACGTACTGTCGTACTAAAAAGGATACGTTTTTATATTGAGGGTACGATTTTGTTGTAATGGTATTATTTTTAAAGTAAGTATTTTAGTAGAGAGAAGTAGGATTTAATAGAGTTTTTTGTGTACACATACTTATACGGTACGGTTGAAAAAGTTGTCGTGCGTTTTTTTTTTTTTTTGTCAGCACTTTCAAATTTCCAGGATTTTTTTTGCTCGTCTTTCAAATTCGGCAGGTCGAAAAAGTAGGTCGAAAATCTAATTTCTGTTCTTTTTCATGTCGAAATTTTTTTTTAGTTGTACTTTTTTATTTTACCAAAATAGTTTTTTCCAATTTTTTTTTATTTTTAGAGTACCTTTTTATTTATTGCCGATGCAACCCTGGTTATAATGAATTTGTACTGATATGGAACAAAAAAACTATTGGGTGTTTTCTAACGCGGGCTAGTACCTATTTAAAAGTACTTTGCTCCATGATGCAATCACAAGATAGGTTCATATTGAATAGTAGCAGAGCTGTAAAAGATTGAATCATTTCGGAGTGCACACACTCTTAATGCATTCAAAAGCTGCATCAACCAGATTGCAATCTTATGCTACTGTAGAGTAAATGAATTACAGATGCACAATTCATCATTCTTTGAAAATAAAAGAATGCACACCCAATGCTCTATAAGGAATGGGACTTATGGAAATCTCAATCCCATTTCAGTTGGCTTAAAAAATCTGATGAATGCACTCAGTTTTATCATTCTTTTTAACTCTGAAACACTGGACATTTTATTAACTACTACTAAATACTACTAAATATAAAACAGCATTTTTAATTTTTGTTGTCATTTCTTTTCGACGGCCGATCTTAGTGACATGCTTCTGTCTTTCCTTTGAAATTTTCTGGAATAATAAAGTGCTTATTAACAATAAATATTATTAACAAAGTGTATAAAAATTAACTTCTACAATTTGTTGTATATAATACTTTTTCTATACATGATATCAAGCCAATGGCAACCCATCACAGTCATGCCCAACAGTCACACACGCATAAAAAAATACATACAAAACAACTTCAGACGCAACAACAAATCTTTGCGGCTGAAGCCATCGCCGGCTGCATTCACTAAAATTTCAATTCGGCTGCAACTATTGATGGTTGCAGCTATCGTGGATGAAGCCATTGGTGGCTGCATTCGTTAAAATTTCAATTCAGTGTGCATTCTTTACGTTTTGCAATTCATGACTTGAAAACAATTTTTATCAGCCTAAAGGCTTGAGCCTAAAGAGTTCATACTTTGAATGCTACAAAAAAAGATTTCAGCTTTTGAATTTTTAAACAAGAGAATGAAAAGTGAAAATGAATTCACACTTTTACAGCTCTGAAGAGCAGGCTGCGCCAGTTGTCAAAATCAGCTAATGGTTTTGTGTTTTTCTAGTTGTTGTTGTTGCTTTTTTCGTTTGGCGTTTCGTAGCTCCTACAGCTTTGTTGTTGCAAACTTCCACGTTTGAGCAGCCATTTTAAAATGAGCCTACCTTGTAATTGTGTCATGCTTTGCTCCAAATGACTCAGCGAAAGGTCTTGCACTCTGTTTTGATTATGCCTTTACGTGTGGTTTTAAGAGCTGCTCTCTATGCGATCAATGCAACAGAAAAAAACAAAATAAAATCTCTTTGAAATTTCCACCAATTTGATATCTCTTATTTTCATTTTAAACATTTATTCAAAGAGTATTGTTAAACTTCAAAACTTTTTTTGAATAACTGTTACCAAAGTAAAATATATATATGGGCATTTCCAGAGTATGGTCTACCGGGATCGAAAATTAAAATGTTAATAAACAAATAATTTTTTTCTAATTTTTAATTAAAAAATGCATAAATTTTTATAATATAATGCATTTACAGCTTATCTCAGTTGTTATTTTGAGAAAATTTGCCTGAAAACTAAAAATATATTTTTCTTGGTCTTTTTGCCAAATGCCTTTTTCTCATTACTATTTTTTGTTTATATATTTATTTTATGGTTCCTCTCAGCTTATGAAATTGTTCTACAAAAGACAAATAAATACAAAAAAATTAAAAGAGACCAAATAAAGCTCGATTAACGGTAAATTTTTATTTTGCTTTCATTGATATTATTATGTCGCGTTATTGTACCTGAAGTACCATTTGTTATCAGTACTTCGCGATCGTTCTAGGCAAGTGTCTTAAAAGCTTAATTCAAACCAAATTTGGTGGCCTCATCTTAAAAAAAAGTTACTTCATAAAATTATTATACCAAAAATTTAATTTTGATTTATAAAGTGTGTCGCGTTCGCTATCGTACGTGTTTCTTTAAAAAAGAAAAATTTTATTTTATTTTGACTTGCATATAAATAAAATATATATTTATGCAGATGGGTAAGACACGTGCATAATGCATTATGCAACGCTTTTACATTATGCATTTTCTCGCTTTAAATGTGCACAAGAGCACATAACTGGCATTCACATCATGTATGTTATATTGGTGCTGACACAATGAAAGAGATTTCGTCAAATTTGATAGAGAAATGGAAGGACATTACAAATATTCCAGGTATCCGGGAACTGCATTCGATTTCCTATAAGGAACATTTGAAATTAATGTTAGCTCAAACGGCATATTCAATAAAAAATAATATTTCATAATTGGCCACACTCCGTAATTGTAGCAAAATATTACTTTGATAAGCAAATCTATAAAGTTGTCTCATATGTATTGTAAATTATTTTTTTTTTTTAATATTACTAATATATAACTCACAAATAATATACATGACTTTTTTGTTGTTAATGAAATTTTGAGTTGGAATTTTTTGAACATATACTTATTAAAAACGCGATGTAATAATATGTCGCGTGCTAGATGTCACGTGCTACATTACACTAAACATTAATAAAAAAAAAACAAATGTAAGTCTGTCAACATGACAACTATCATAAGAAGGCCACATTAATCCATTTAATTTTAAAATTATTCGTTTTAAAATTTTTTGTTGCGTTTCGCAGATTTCTGCATTTTTCTATATGCAGTCGAAAACGAGTTCCATTTTTTGTCGCGTGCTAGATCCCCTGTTAATTGCTAATATATTGGAAACATAAATTCTACCCAATCTATATTTTTTACTTAACATATTGCTACTAAAATGCTATCGAAAACTAAAAAAAAATTAAATTTTATTTCTAATTTTCTTCATTTTTTTACTCCTCAAAGGCGTAGGAATGTCGCGTTCTCGACCATGGAATTGCCCATATATAAAAAAAGAAATATAAGGAATCGGTTAAGAGAGGGCTAAAATATTTGGTGTTGGTGTTGGTGTTGGTGTTGCTGTTGGTGTTGGTGTTGATGTTGGTGTTGGTGTTTGTGTTGGTGTTGGTGTTGGTGTTGATGTTGATGTTGATGTTGATGTTGATGTTGTTGTTGGTGTTGGTGTTGGTTTTGGTGAAGGTGTTGGTGTTGGTGTCGGTGTTGATGTTGATGTTGGTGTTGGTGAAGGTGTTGGTGTTGATGTTGATGTTTCTGTTGACGTTGATGTTGATGTTGATGTTGATGTTGATGTTGATGTTGATGTTGATGTTGATGTTGATGTTGATGTTGATGTTGATGTTGATGTTGATGTTGATGTTGATGTTGATGTTGATGTTGATGTTGATGTTGATGTTGATGTTGATGTTGATGTTGATGTTGATGTTGATGTTGATGTTGATGTTGATGTTGATGTTGATGTTGATGTTGATGTTGGTGTTGGTGTTGGTGTTGATGTTGATGTTGGTGTTGGTGAAGGTGTTGGTGTTGATGTTGATGTTTATGTTGACGTTGATGTTGATGTTGATGTTGATGTTGATGTTGATGTTGATGTTGATGTTGATGTTGATGTTGATGTTGATGTTGATGTTGATGTTGATGTTGATGTTGATGTTGATGTTGATGTTGATGTTGATGTTGATGTTGATGTTGATGTTGATGTTGATGTTGATGTTGATGTTGATGTTGATGTTGATGTTGATGTTGATGTTGATGATGATGTTGATGTTGATGTTGATGTTGATGTTGATGTTGATGTTGATGTTGATGTTGATGTTGATGTTGATGTTGATGTTGATGTTGATGTTGATGATGATGTTGATGTTGATGTTGATGTTGATGTTGATGTTGATGTTGATGTTGGTATTGATGTTGATTTTGTTGTTGGTGTTGGTGTAGGTGTTGGTTTTGGTGTTGGTTTTGGTGTTGGTGTTGGTGTTGGTGTTGGTGTTGGTGTTGGTGTTGGTATTGGTGTTGGTGTTGGTGTTGGTGTTGGTGTTGGTGTTGGTGTTGGTGTTGGTGTTGGTGTTGGTGTTGGTGTTGGTGTTGGTGTTGGTGTTGGTGTTGGTGTTGGTGTTGGTGTTGGTGTTGGTGTTGGTGTTGGTGTTGGTGTTGGTGTTGGTGTTGGTGTTGGTGTTGGTGTTGGTATTGGTGTTGGTGTTGGTGTTGGTATTAGTGTTGCTGTTGGTATTGGTATTGGTGCTGGTGTTGGTGTTGGTGTTGGTAGTAGTATTACTGTTGGTATTGGTATTGGTGTTGTTGTTTTTGTTGTTGTGTCCGTTGTTGTTCTGTCCGCTGTTGTTGTTGTTGTTGTTGTTGTTGTTGTTGTTGTTATTGTTGTTGTTGTTGTTGTTGGTGTTGTTGTTGTCGTTGTTGTTGTTGATTTCGTTGTTGGTGTTGTTGCTTTTGCTCTTTTCTATTTGCTTCTCCATTAGTTCTGCTTTCTTCGGTGCATTAACTTTGCCTTAGCTGCATGCAATTAATCCAGCAAAAGTGATGCATATGCGTCACATTAGGCGGTTCCCTGAGGAATTTTTTTTTTATAATGAAGTAAAAAATTAATCTTTACGGTTGTACTATTTTTTTAATCATAGCACCTATACTCAATAACAATTGAATGCAACTCCGATGCATTTAGAATAAAAGTTTTCAACTTTATTAGAAACCTGCGCGGTAAAACGTAACTTTTTAAAAGTAAATAACCATCTTTTTGCAAGACTATGTTTCAGCTCACAAATCAATTGAAAACATGACCAAATTACACGAGTTACTCTTGGAACTGCTCTCTCATCCTCCATATTCTGTGGATTTAGCCCCCAGCGACTAGTGTTGTTTTTTTTTTTTGAGTAGAATTCAGTGAAAATCTTCAACAACATCATGTTGATCATCCAAAAGTCTTGATCGGAAATCTTGAGCAATTCTTTGTCATTATGGGAAATTCGCGTGTGGCATCCAAAGCTAGTTTATTTGTTATGAAGAGGTTAAAATATATAGTATTACGCTAAGTAGTGCCGCTACGAAATATTTTATTTTGCGAAATATTTATAAGAATGGTTCTCTGCAATCATAACGAAAATCAATAAAAAAATGTTGGTGCCTCGACACCACGGAGGCAGCCGCGTAAAGCAATAAATATAAAAAAACAAACAATGAAACCACTTTGCATGTGATTATTACTAAGTGATTATTGATGCAACGGTAAATTTTAAGAAACATCAGTAAAGCTGAAGTTTTTGATCATATGATAAAAATGTTAAAAAAAAGAAATGAAAACCATCATGAGGCCTCTCAGGGAAAAGCCTGAAGTATCCAAAATGCAACATCGTTGCATTGATATTTTTAATGTCTTTGAATTGTTAATAAACCAGTCAAAAGCATTCAAAGGTTAGGACATGGACTTGCACAAGGCTTTGGGTGTTGATTTGGACAAGGATCATAATCGGGTATGGGCACCACTACATTTAAAGTTTTTGTGTTGTTTTTGTGTTTGTCTTTGCTTTTTCGTTTTGTGTTACTACATAAGACTTTGCTCTCAATTGCTCTCAGCTGGCTTGGCTCCGAAGTTTGCTCCGTGCCCATAGCTGATCATAATAAAGATTTGGAAAAGGATTTGAACAAGATTTATGAAAATATTGGTTCAAGGATTTGAAAAAAGACTAGGAAAAGGGTAAGGACAAGGATTTCTATTTACAAGGCTTGGGTAAGGATTAGGTCTAGGGTTTGTACAAGAATAAGGACAAGGATTGGGATAAAGAATGGGACAAGGATTTGAATAGGGAATATAAAAAGGATAAGTACAAATTATAGAATAAGGACTATGTTACAATTTTTGACAAAGAAGGACGTCTCCTAATTAACCGACTTCAAAAAGGAGGAGGTTCTCAATTTGGTTGGTTTGTCCGCTTTTTTTTTTTTTTTTTTTTTTTTTTTTTTTTTTTTTTTTTTAAATGTATGTACATCGATAACTCCTAAAGCACTTGCCCGATTTCCGTAATTTTTTGTCAACAGATAGATACCATGAACGCGGAGGTCCTTTTTTAAAAAAGTGGGCGATATTCGACAAAGGGGCGTGTCAATATAAGAAAAACACTGTATTTCAGTTAATATTGACACTAGGGTACTGAAATTTACAGTAAAATCACTGAGGTAGACACAATTATTAAAAATTACGATCAATAAAGTGGGCGTTATATGACAAAGGGGTGTGGTCATATTAAAAAAACACTGTATCTCAAATAGTATTGACACTAGGGTACTGAAATTTAGTACAGGGTTAGACACAATTTTAAAAAACTACTATAAAGAAAGTGGGCGTTATTCGACAAAGGGGTGTGGCAATATTAGAAACACACTATATATCGAATAATATTGACACTAGGGTGCTGAAATTCAGTACGTGGGTAGGCATAGCTATTACAAATTACAGTCAATAAAGTGGGCGTTGTTTGACAAAGGGGTGTGGCAATATTGGAAAAACACTGTATCTCGAATAGTATTGACACTAGGGTACTGAAATTTAGTACAGAAGTAGAAACAATTTTTTAAAATTACTGTAAATAAAGTGGGCGTTGTTCGACGAATGGGTGTGGCAATATTAGAAACACACTATATATCGAATAATATTGACACTAGGGTGCTGAAATTTAGCACATGGGTAGGCATAGCTATTACAAATTACAGTTAATAAAGTGGGCGTCATTTGACAAAGGGGTGTGGCAATATTGGAAAAACACTGTATCTCGAATAGTATTGACACAAGGGTACTGAAATTTAGTACAGGGGTAGACACAATTTTTAAAAATCACTGTAAATGAAGTGGGCGTTATTCAACAAATGGGTGTGGCAATATTAGAAACACACTATATATCGAATAATATTGACACTAGGGTGCTGAAATTTAGTACATGGGTAGGTACAGTTACTGCAAATTACGGCCAAAAAAGTGGGCGTTATTCAACAAAGGGGCGTGTCAATATTATAAAAATACTATATCTTAGTTAATATTGACACTAGCGTATTAATATTTGGTATGCAGGTAGATAGGCAGGTTGAATCATTAAAAAAGTGAGCGGGATTGTACACAGGAAAGTACTATATTACTGTTAATATTGATACTTGGAAACTGAAATTTGGCAAAGGGCTAGCTAGAATCATTATAAGGTACGGTAAATAAAGTGGGCGGGATTATAGAAAGGACGTGGCACTAAAAATTGTAAAGAAACAGAAATGGAAAATACCCAACAAACTTTCAGGAATTAATAAAATAAATTTTATAAGAACAAACTTTCATGTTTGAAATATTCCTCAAAAATACTATTACATAAAATATTTCATATTCTCTAAAAAGGAAGAAATAAAAAATTTTTAACAAAAAAAAAAACCGACTTCAAAATCACTACAAAGTAAAAAATAATTTTAAATAATTTTTCCTATTCATTTCTTGGTCATATTTTAAAAGCTATTTATATGTATTATAATATTGGAAATCTTATAATTTTCATTTTTTCTATTTTGTTTTATTATCATCAATATATTAATTGCTTTATGAACATAAAAGCTTTGAAGTCGGCGCTCATCTTTGACACACAATCATGATCTTTTACCACCCGTGCACTATTTGGTGCCTTGGTGACACTGTAGTAATTTTAAAAGCTTTGTACGCATTAAAATTCTCACTAAACTGGTTTGGGTGAGCTTGTAAAGCTCATATTGAATATGACATAGTGTGTAACAGCTGCACAAATAATGCATGGAACACATTGGCTACATTCAGCGTACTCAAAAATTGCCAATTGAAAGAAAAAAATCGCTAAGAAGCTTTTATATTCATAAAGTTAATAATATTTTTATGATAAAACAAATTAGAAAAAATTAAAATAAAAAGATTTCGACATAGTAAGATAAGCGCCGACTTCAAAGCTTTTATGTACATAAAGCAATTAGTATATTGATGATAATAAAACAAAATAGAAAAAATGAAAATGATAAGATTTCCAATATTATAATACATATAAATAGCTTTTAAAATATGACCAAGAAATGAATAGGAAAAATTATTTAAAATTATTTTTTACTTTGTAGTGATTTTGAAGTCGGTTTTTTTTTTGTTAAAAAGTTTTTTTTTAATACCGACAGTTATTGAAGAAAGTGTTGTACATATTTAAACTACTTATAAGACCCCAAACCCCAATTGATCATAAGAAGCTAGGTCAAAGTCCTTTCAAGGGCTGAAATGGCCAGTTATTTAATTTATTTTTTTAATAAGACCCCAAAAATTGTTTCAGTTTTTTTTTTCTATTTATTACTCTTCTTTATTTTTTTATTTTTATTTATTGAGCGGTCGGCAATTTTTTTATTCTTACTGCATTTCATAGATTTTGTCTCGTCACTTCCTCCGGCTGTGTAAATATACCGCTGACTCCTTTTTTATTAACTTTCAACTATATGAAGTTCAACTGCAGGAATATTGTAAAGTTCAGTTGAAAATTTGAATTTTTTTAATTATATTTCAAGCCAGCAATTATTCGTTATTACGATTATTGTTGTTGTCGTAGCAAGTATTGAATTCACGATGCAAGTCGACTGCTGCGTCGGAAATGCAAAACACACATGTTCACAGAGATACACACACACGATCAACACACATTCAATGAATTGATAGTTTGTTGTTGTTATTGGTGGGTTTGCTACGAAAACAGCGTAAAATCGCGCGTAAATGTAATTTGACAAAATAGCAGTTGATAATGCAGCGGAATGAGTAGCGATGAAATTTGCTTGCTTTGCAGTTAACTTTGTGAAAATTATGTTGACTTTGGTGAAAGCATGTGTGCGTAAGCGCAGATAACCGGAAGTGCTGCACAAATAGTGTCGCTTGCGCTGTTTTCACATCAATTTAAAATATTGCCAATAAAAATTAATTACCGTACAATTTACAAGCTATTTGTCTTATATTAAAACTATTTACTATTTAACTTTAATTTCAATATCTACATGAATACACAAAGCAACTCAAATCAGTTTGAAGGATATATAAATTAATCTTGAAAAGCAAAAAATAACATTACTACAAGTAGCAGCAGAAGATGACAAACGAAAAATATTGCAACAATTTATAACAATTACACACGCACCACCACTAACCCACAATCACAAACAATCGAGCGGAGGCAAACTTACAGATAGTCACACACAATTACCAACAGAAAAGATTTCTAATAATATCACACATTCACACATACGTCATAAGAGTATTGGTGCTAGCAAAGCATGAAAATGGAAAACTCTTCAAAAAGCTTACGCACACAGGCAGACAAATCGTCTTACTGGCAAACAAGCCAAGTACGGTGCAATAGAGCCTACATTAGTCATAAATGCTCCACATGTGCTCGCCTATATGAGTTTGCTTGTGTGTTTGAGTCTTTTTGTATGTTTGTATATATGTTTTGCTGTAAATGTGCTGGAAAAGCGGCTCAAGTGTTCCTCAGCTGATAAGTATGTGTTCAACAGTTTTGCATGAGTATTTGTATGGTTGAGTGTATGTGTCGCTGTTGCTGTTACAACAGTTGTGTTTGTGTTTTAGTAGTGTTGCTATAGTTGCTGCTGGTGCTGCTTCGCAACAATATAGCAACAACAACAAGCAGCCCCAACTTTGCTGATAAATGTGTTGATATTAAATATAGATGATATTTTTTTTTTTAACATGTATAAATAAATATATATATATACATATATATATAATGATTCAATCAAAATTTCTCCATTACTTTTATATCTCAAGAATATCTCGTCAAGAAAAATTATGCTTTTATGCATTAATATTTTAACATCACCCTCACCTTGTTAATGTGCCCTAACCTACCTAGGTCCTTTGAGCAATAACAGGAGCATCAGCAGGAAATGACGCCTTAGCTCATTTTAAGCTGCCTTAAATTGTTTCACATCAGAGTAAATGATAACTTTTTTTGAAGATAAAATTGAAAAATTATGCTTGTTCCTTGTGAAAATTGTATGAAGCATTTTATTTCTTTACTGTAGCTTAAGTTGATTGAGATTTTCTCTAAGCTATCAGAAATATTTCAATGACACGAGGTTATTTTTTGTAATTATGAAGATGAGAATGTTAAGTGGTTGGTGCATGGGCGTCTGTTATACTTATAAATTACTTTACTGAAATTTTGTATAATTGAGAGCATTTATCATGTGGTCTTAGTGGGTAAAGGTTACAAGAATATAAGCTGGTGCACAATGTATACATTTTTAAATTCATCCGGTGGCAAGAAGATCTTCGAAAAAGACTTAATTTTTTCATGACAAAAATGTCTCTTAGACATTTTTAGTGCACCAAACATCATTGATGTTGAAAGAGGTAATGAAAATTGAATGAAAGGATTCGTGTTCAAAGGATTCATGAATATAAACACAAAAACCAAATCAATAGGTCACGCTCTGCTGTACCTCCAAAAATATATAAATCAATGACGTATGTACCAGGACTATCGGAAAGACTGATTGGATCCAACTGCTATGGCAAGAATTAATATAAAACCGCCACATGCTCAGATAATAATCTTGGACATTTAACACATGGTCCAATAAGTCCCAAGACTAAGTAATAAAAAATCTTGTTTTACAAATATTCTTCTTTATTCATCAACATAGGTTCGTTCAAGAGCAAAACATTCATTCCACCGCTTTTCTTACTTTTCAATACCGGTTTTGTAGAACGATTTGTGCTTCGCCTCAAAATACGCTTCAGTTTCAGCCATCACATCTTCATTGGAGCCAAATCTCTTGTCGGCAACCATTTTTTTCAGGTCAGCAAAGAGCCAGTAGTCGCTGGGGGCCCAATCTGGCGAATATGGTGGATGAGGAAGAAATTCAAAGCCTAATTCGTGAATTTTCGCCATCGTTTTCATCGATTTGTGACACGGTGCATTGTCTTGGTGAAAAAGATTTTTTTCTTCTTCAAATTGGGCTGATTTTTCGCGATTTCATTCTTCAAACGGTCCAACAACGCTATATAATAATCGCTTGTTTTCCATTTTCGAGATAGTCGATGAACAAAATTCCATGCGCATTCCAAAATACAGATGCCATAACCTTTCCAGCCGACTGTTGTGTTTTTGGTCGCTTTGGCCTGCTTTCATCGGTTGCTCTCCACTCAGCTGACAACCGTTTTGATTCCGGTGTGTAATGGTGGATCCATGTTTCATCCATTGTCACATACAGTGCCAAACAGCTCTCCGAATAATCGACACGTTGTTGTTTTTGGTCCGATGTGAGACAACGGGGTACCCATTTGGAAAGGAACATTCTCATCAACAAATGTTCCTGTAACATTGTTCCCACACTGCTTTTCGATATCTTCAGAGCCTCAGCTAGCTCCTGTAACGCGTGTTCGAATCCTGGATCGACAATATCCAAAAATGAATTGTTTCTTTTTCATTATTATTATTTACATTAAAAAAAAATGTAAGCCAATTATTTTGACTCAAAATGAAAAGGAAGAAAAAAGAAAAAAAAACGTGTATATATATAAAAATATATAAAAAAACAAAATTAAAAATAATATACCTAAATTGTTAGTATAGTATACTATATACCACAAAATTATTAATAAACGAGAGAACAATTTACAAGACGGGCACAAAGAACTGGAAATTTATAGCACAAAGAAACAATTTTTTTGACGATTTTATCAACTATTTTTTTCATAACTCAGCAACCAATAATCATAGCGCGATGAAAGTAGCACCATTGGATAGGTCTTTTTTTCATCTTAAATTTTATACTAGACAGGACCCTGTAGGAAACACAAAAGTAATATGTGAAAATAAATTAAATTAGACAATTTCAAGTACTTATAATAATAAATCCGTAAAGAAAAAAAAAAAATTAAAGTAATTGTTTAAAGTACTGACACATGTCACTCAAATTGGAAAATGAAAGACCTGAAGTAAAACCATAGTAAAAAGAAAAAACAAAACAAAACAAAAAAACAACAACCAATTCTGCCTCATCGATGGCGGCGTAGCTAGAAAAGGCTAAACATTTCGAAAATTTCAGTTGTGCCTAAAATTACGTAAAAATTAATAATTAGTGTAGGAAGCAAAGGAAACTTAATAATATTTCGCCACATGGACTCATGGCACCCAAATACCAAGTTCCGCTTCGAAAACCGGTACAACTCGGAAGTTATAATTATTTCAGAAAAGTGGTCGTACCTATAGTGCTACCACGCCCATTTTTAGTAAATTTGCTGACAGTAAAGATTGTGCCTTAAAACAAAAAAAAAAACGTGAGACTAAAACAAAACCTGTGTTTAGTACCAAAATGGAAGTTTAAACCTAAAACTACAAAAGAAAAAAAAAAAAAAGAAAAAATCATCTTTGAAATAAAAAGAAAAAATATTATAAACCTAAATTATATAAGAGACATTCAACAAGCGAAGAAAGAAAAAAATTTTAAATGTTAATTTTTAACAGAATTCTGTCTAACGATAGACAGCAGAGGAAACCAGCGAACAGCCTCATCGATGGACAACGAGGGATTCACACACACAAAACAAGGACATAAAACGACATATAATTTTTCGTTAATGTAAATGTTTAAATTTATTTTAGTTTATATTATTTAATTTTTTTCTCACTTATAGCCTCTATTTTTTTGTGACTTATGAACTTAAGTAAGTATGCGCATACAACTACAGTATATTTTTTATACAATTTTTGTTATTGTATTTTTCTTTTGGTTGGATAATTATTGTTCTATTATAATTATAATGTTAATTAAACCGAAGAAAAAAAAACATTATTCACTAGATTTTTTTAATGAAAATTAAATGGCTTATTAATTAAAAATCCCAGCAGGTCACCCTACTAAGTTGAAAAAGGGAGCTTATCGTTTTTGCTTGAAAGGATCCGTTGCCGATAAGCTAAGGTTGGGTTGGGCATAGGTGGCAATAATATCAGCCACCAACTCGCTTATCAAACGCTATTTTCTTTTATATCAAAATTTTCTGTTACTTCTTTAACTTTTCTTTTATATATACTTCCTTTTTATTTCTTTTACTTCTCTATACCTTTTCCTCTATTTTCTTCTAATTAATATTTCTTTTCTGGGATATGAAGATTGTACTCTCTTTTTTTTGCTGGCATGTGCATGGAATTTTTTTTGAGCTGACGGACTGAGGTAAGCACACAAGGCAGAAAATATAAACCCCGCCACTGAAACCTTGCCGACAAAACCACAATCATGCACACCCTTCTGCTCCTGTGTCTCAACACCTAAATGGCCAACCATAAAGTAAAATCCTTGTAGGTTCGTTACACTCCCGCACCTTCACTTTACGGTCGGCCAATATCATTTTGTGTACTTTTCTATGTTTTGTGGAACAACTGCCTCATTTGGGCGTCCTGAACGTTCAGCATAATTTGTGTCTGTACGACCAAGTTTAAACTCAGTAATAAATAAAATAAAAAAATAAATAACTGGTCATTTTAGCCCTTGAAAGGACTTTGACCTAGCTTCTTATGATCAATTGTGTTGTGCGTGTTATTAAGTTTGTACACAATTGACCGAGAACCGGACCTACATGTTTAACGCCGACTCCGAACGGCGATGAACAGAATGTTCTTGTTCTCAAGAAGCTTTACATGGCATTTTGATAACTCTCTGAGGTTGCGATTTGCAGAGAGGTGGCGGCCGTACAGAAAAATTATTTTAATTCAAATAATTTTCTGTCGCTGCTGGGGTTCGTACCCGGGTCTCCAGGTTCGTTGACATAGCGGCCACGCACGTTAACCAACTACGCCACGGACGCCACATACCAAACTCAGCATGCCATCGGCAAATGCTTGTTTTCCGAATAACATTTTCGAAGTTCACATGTTTCTTTGGCTTTCCACCACGCATAGAACATCCTACATATGTTTCACTTGATTGCCCTTTGCGAACCAAGGCAGACTTGACTGAATAGATAATCCACCTGAAATCCTTGGTTCAAATCTTAAAAAAAAAACTAGTAAGAAATGATCTTCGACTGGGCCGAAGTTAAAATACCCCCACGGCCGAATCGAAGTATATTCTTAAGTAATCAATTAAATGTTTATTTGTAAAACAATTTTCGTTATAGTTTCAACAGAAAATATTCGCTTTTGTTTTTTGATAAAGTCACTTTGTATGGTAGGTAGGCGTGGTTTTCACTCAATTTGATTGAATTTTATACTTAGAGTGTGCATTAAATATCAAAACTCATATGCAAAAGATATGGACTATGCAAGCCCTTATATTAATTTTTGTGGAATTCTAAGAGAATTTGCCGTTTTGATAAAGTCACTTTGCATTGGAGGTAGGCGTGGTTTTCATCCGATTTGGCTCATCTTTAAACTTGGCCTTTAGTTTTTAGGTAAAAGCTTAAGTATTAAATTTTGTTATGATAGCTTTAAAATTACGGCTGTATCAAGAATATATATATTTTCCTATACCTGCCACGCCTCCTTATGGGCGTTACAAGTGGAGTGACAAAATTAATATACCCCCATTTACGATTTTGAAACGTGGGGTATAAAAAGCAGTCACTTAAACCACTGCAACTTCTGAACTAAACGTTAGATTGACATGAAATTTTTACACGTATTGTTTGAAGGTTGGAACTATCGAAATATTATATCGATATTTCGTTAGAGGTGCCACCTAGTAGTTAGTCTCGGGATTTATTGGACTTATATGTCATATATACTTTTCTATACCTACCACGCCTCCTTATGGGCGTTACAAACGGAGTGACAAAATTTACCCTTTGACGTTTTTTATAGGTGGGAGTATAAAAATAAACATTTTTCTTATATAAATGTGGTACTCATTTTCAGGTAATTCAAGAAATTTGGTTGTAATGCTTTAATGTACCCACCTTTCAATTCTGATATTGTTCGTGTTATCTTTTACATATGGCAACTCTTAAGCTATTTCAAGGAATTTGGCTAGAATGCTTTTAAGTACCCATTTTTAAGTTCTGAAAAGTTTTCTAACAAGCAACGTCATTTATAGTTTTTCAGTTTATAATTAAGTTTCGAAAACGATTCGATGTAAGCAGTTTCAAAACATTATTTATTGCAACTCAAATCAAAGTGTTTTTTCTCTTAAAATTAGGTATTTGATAAAGCAACTATGTTCACTTTTGAACTATCGAAAACTATCAAAACTTATTTTTCAACTCGAGTTCCTCATAAAGCTAATAGAGTTTTTTCTTAGCAAATACAAAGAGCTCACAAATAACGAAAAAACTTGATGAGAAGCATCATTAAAAGTTTGTATTTTTCTTAAACTTATTTTGGACTATTTTTGTTCTTGCTTGAATACACTTTGCACCAAAGTATAAACTTCAACCCTTAGTGGAGTCTGAAGTACAAGTAGAACACATGAATTCTATGCAGCGTTAGATTTTTCAAATGTAGCTGCATTTTTTTAAAATTTCTCTAAAACTTTGAAGATTTCTGTAAAGTTTTAAAATTAAATAGAAAAAAAAAGAGAAATATTTGCCTGAAGCAAAAACTTGTATGTCTTAACATTGTGATTATGTCAACTTAAGAGTACTTTTGTACTTAAAAGTACTTTTGAACTATACTTATCATGCAGCTGATTTCACTCACTTCAGTCACTGTCACCCACATCTACCTACCCTCTACTTTTTGTTGAAAAAAACCGCTTTTATCATGCAATGCTTTAGTTTATACTTCTTTCTGCCTCTAATGCTACAACTAACTACTAAGCGCTCTTTCCATTCTCAGCTACTGTCACACATCCAAACTCCGTCTCCCACCCAAAATAGCAGTTTTCGTCCTCGCAAGATTTCACTGAAGTTTTGTTTATGTTTTCCTTTTTGTGCAGTTTTTTGTGCTTTTTGTATTTTTGACAACGTCGTTTGCTTTGCTTTTGCACTGCATTCGTTAGCTTGTTAAAAGCGCATTAAAAAAGCACTAAGTTTGAAGTGAGCGCAAGAAAAACGAAACTAGTGCATACTTTTAGGCGACTTGCATAAAAGCTGCAGGCAATTATGTTGTTAGCTTGCAAGTTCTATGAAATACTTCTTAAGTTGAAGTTTTTAAAATACGTTTTTTCACTAAAATAATGAAATTTTACTAGAAAGTTTGATATTCTTTTTTTCGCTTTCCAAATTGAATATTAAAATCAAAGCAAACTTATAGCGTGGAATAACAAAAAAGTATTGAAAAATTATATAGTTTTTCGTACAAAGTACAATAAGTCCTTACATTAGAAAGAGCTTTTTTTAATGAGCTGCATCGAAGCGGAACAAATTTTTTTTCTCTTTTTACAATTTTCTATACTTTTCCTTAAAAATATCTGCAATTTCAGATAACTTTCGTCAACTCTGCTGCATCCTTCAGCCAGTGGCGTATATAGGGAGGAATTTAGGGGATAGATCCCCCCTTCGATTTACAAAAAAGGCAAAAGTGAAGATGGTAGAAGTAATTTGCTGTGTGGGCTCCGTTTAAAAATTATAAATTTCGTCTTCTGAAAAAATTTAAGGCATAGCCGTTTAAATTTTTCCATAGAATACAAATGGTTAATTGCATAATTCTGGCTTGATTGCTTGCATATTTGCATTCCTTGTGTATTGTTTGCTAAAGGTGGTGGAAAAGGGTCTCAACTATTGCGATCTTACTTACTTACTTATCTGGCGCTTACAACCGTTGCACGATGGGGTATTTAATGCCAAAAGTGACGATTAATTGAAAAAAAGAGTTCAAGGTACATAGTGATGTTAGGTACCTGATGAAAGAAGATAAAATTCTGCATCACTAGGTGAAAGAATAGTTGAAAAATATTCTACCGTTTACCCGCAATGCAGTTTAAAAGCTATAATTTTTTTCCTCTTTGAGTGTGCACAGTGACAAACGTGTTTATTCGAAATTTTTAAAGTTTTTTTTTGTGTATTATTTTTTAAAAATTACAAAAAATTACGATGGAACCTTCTTGTTCAGGTATTTAAGCAATACAAAATTAAATTTTTTCTATGAAATAGTGTTTATATATATATTAATTTATTTATTTTAGTTTAACCTTAAAAAGTTGGATTTTTCAATATGTTAATAGAGATATAGTTGTGTGTTGAGTGCAATTAAGGAAAACTGTTTTAATTATCGTAATCTTTGAACATTCAAGCTGTATTCTATAAAAAAAAAAAATGCGTCAATGCTGCGCACTTTCACGGTATTTTGATTTTTTTACTTTAACTTACATGTCACGAATTTACGATTTTATTTCGAAAAATTAAAACAAACGAAATAAAGTACAAAATAAATGTAAATACTATACAGATTTTGCTGTTTTTTTGTTTTTTTTTTGTTTTTTTTTTTTTTGTTGTTTACCAGTACTCTTCTACACTTTGTTTTTTTGTTATCCGCTATTTTTTACCCTACATTATGGAAAGCGGCATATGCAGTGCACCTTTCCACAATTAAGGTAGATAGTTGATGTTTCTTTTAAACACCGACTTTTTATATATTAAAAGAAGCAGATGAATCTGTTAAGCTATTAAATTAAATTATATTTTTTGGATTTTAACACTTATTTTCTGATTTTGATATTAGTAAGACATAAATTGTTTGCCCTGCAGTTTGCAGGGTACATGTGAAATCAACATCATTGTTTATGTTTATTAACTATTGTTATTGCAATCCTGTGTTTTTGTATAAAATGTCGTTCAAAGCTTGTTTTGTGCAATTTGTAGTAATAACGAAAATGATGTTCTATATACTATGTAATTCGGTAAAAGGTACATAGCTAATGATTACATTTTGAAGCCGCCATTTAGAAATTTTAATTTTTGACTTCGGATTCATGATCAGCGACCCCACAAACCCCTGTTTACAAAATTTTACTTCCATTAAACGTTTTATGTAGAAGTTAGCTTGTTCATGGCCGCCATTTTGAAGCCGTCATTTTGAATTTCAGATTTTTGACTTCAGATTCGTGATCAGCGAACCCAAAAACCCCCAAAGTACAATTTTTGTTTCGATAAGTGGCCCCTGTCAATTAATCGTCGCTTTTGGCATAAAATACCCCACTGTGCGTTGGTCGGTTTTAGTCTCGTATAAAAAATTGCGCTAGCCATTTCTGTTTTGCGCTTGCTGGCGCCAGTTGGCCTTTGACTTAGCCCAAAGTAACACCTGTTGGCAAGAGTTATCCTTTGTTTTATCTCAATACTGACATCGTTGAAAGAGTTTACGCTGGATCCCAGGTAGACGAAGTCCCTAACAATCTCGAAGCAGATTTTGTCAACAGTGACGTGGTTTCTAAGACGCTGCGACTGTTTATTTGTTGATACCAGGTATTTCTTCTTATCGCTAATCTGGAGAATCTTTCGCTAATCTGGAGAATGCTGCACTGACTTCGCGCCTATAATGGCCATTTATATCGATATCATCAGCATACGCCCGCAGCATAATACTTTTGTAGAATATCGTGCCACTGCGTCTGAAATCAGCAGCTCGGATGATCTTCTCCATCATCAGGTTGAAAAAGTCGCACGATAAGGAATCACCTTGTCTGAAACCTTGTTTCGTATCGAATGGAGGAGTGAGATCCTTCCCGATTTTAACTGTGCTGCTGGCGTTGCTCAGTGTCATTCTTCAAAAGCGGAAGAGCTTTGCAGGAATTCAGACATGGTGGAGTAAAGATAATTCCTTATTGGATTGTCCAAGGCGACTTTATAATCGACAAAAATATGGTGTGTGTCGATTTGTTTTTCTAGGGTCTTCTCCAAGATTTGTCGTAGCGTAAATATCTGGTCTATGGTGGATTTGCCAGGTCTGAAGCCACACTGATAAGGTCAAATCAGCTGGTTTACGATGGACTTCAGTCTTTCACATAATACGCTCGACGGGACCTTATATGCGATATTAAGATGGCTTATCCCACGGTAGTTGGCGCAAATGGTAGGATCGCCTTTCTTGTGAATTGGGCAGAGTACACTGAGGTTCAAATCGTTTGGAATGCATTCTTTCGACCATATTCTGCATAGAAGCTCATGAATGCATTTAAATAGAGTTTCGCCTCCATTCTTGAAGAGCTCAGCTGCTTTGTTGTTTTTAAGCCGAGCTATAGCTTTCAAGACTTCACTATGGTCGGGCAGCGGAACTTCAACGCTGTGATATCAGCTTTGTATCTTTCTAAGATATCTATCAGTTGGATAGAGGCACCAACCCAATTAAGGGTTCGGACATTCCAAGTGCATATCCGTAAACCATTGTCAGTTTTTTGTTTCTGGTCGTCGTCATCAGATTTGGGGATCATTCTTATCTTTTTCTTAATTGTTTCATTTAAATGTGTTTTTACGTGGTGGGCTTCAAACCCGACGCACAACCCTTTAAAGGCAGGCAGCCCGCCTCTCAGATTAGCCGTCAAACTAACGGTTGCCAGTTTGCCGTTTCTAGAGGACACCACGGAGAGGTTTGAGTCGACTTGAGACTATTTCGACATGGCTAATGCTGGCCTCGCTAGGTTGAGGCAGTTAAACACGTTGCCATATGAAGATCGCCCCCCTGACCCTCACGCGTTGCCTTGTGAGGATCGTCCTCATTTGCATTAAAAATAGACGTATATTTCCAACACTGCTATTTAATAGCACTTAAATTGCTTAAAATGAAGTCGTAAAATATTTTTCTGTTTTATAATCGATTCCTTTACAATGAATATTATTTGTTTTTCTGTAAATAAAAATATTCATTTCGTTTTGGTAACCTGCCAAATATAGTTTTCTTTGATTGAAGAGCAAGCTGAAGCTATTTCGCTGAATACAGCTGTATTCAGCTCAGCTGTATGTAACACAACACAAAATATTTTGTCAAGATTAATAAAATGCTGCAATTTTTCAAAAACTCCAGCTCAAAAGGGTCCAAAGTAGGACAACACCATTTCATGCAATGGATTAAAGTTGAGAGGGTGGGAACCGACAAAAAGAATGCCTGGCAAGGTAATGCCAGTACTTGTTGTTCTAGAGTCAGCGAGGAGTCTAGATAACGTTGCTGTGGAATGTTCTTATATCATATTTCTACTTATGTTCTTGTTGTTGTATTTGTTGTTTTAACTGCTTCCTTTGCTGCTGTAGTTGCCAGCTTCATAAAATTTAAACTTTTTTGTTTACCAAAAAATATGTATGCCACAAGCTATGTGGCTGCACACACAGCCAACAAAAGTGAATTAGCTCATGTATCAAGGACATGATGTACTTTGTTGTGTGTAACAATTTGTCAGTATGTTGAGGAAAGTGAAATACTTGAAGCGAAATGCTTGCAGTGAGAGAGGAAACCCAGTCAAAAAAAATAAAATATAAAAAAGCAAAAATAAGTAGCGCACAAGTAGTTATAATATCCATATGTAAGTGTGAGTATCCCTGCATCCCAGTGGGCAATTATACTAGGCCTTAACAAAAGAAGGCATGTTAAGACTACTACTATTGGCATCTTTATACCTCCTAATATCGCTGTACCAATGAGCACTTCTAGAAGCCCTTCCTATGGATGGGGCTCAAAAATTTTTTATTTCTGTGCAACGCAAAACATAAAAGAAGTGAAACATATCATAAAGTGTTAGCCCAAGGAGAGCACAGCGCTCTCCTATAAAAAACATAAATAAAAACAAAGCGAGAAAATTATATTTTTTGTCACATGCGAGAATTGAACTCGGACCGCTGGCGTTATAGTCAAACGTTTTAACGCTCTGCTATTTCACCGTTTGATAAGTTGTGAACAAAATGTATATAAAAATATGAGGTCCACAACTCTGAAATTATTTTTCCGCTGGGCATCTACAGCAATTTGATTAATTGGTATTTAGAGTAGATTCCTGAATGGAGGATTTAGCTCAATAGATAAGGCGTTGTTTTTGAAATCTTGAGGTCGCAGGTTCGACGCTCAGCGGTGACCTAAGAAAATTTCGCTTCAAAATAGAAATTGCAAAACAAAAAACAGTTTACTGCATTTTTTTTTTATTTTTAGTTAACTTGAGAGTGATTTTATAAGCCCTCATAAAGAAGGTCTTTTAACATGCATTCTCAAAAAAGAGCTTCTGGCAGGCCTCTTTAGAGTCGCGAGAGAGGAAGGCCTAGAAAATTTGCTCGTTTCATATAAAAAAGTTAATTCGCTTGGATATGAGTGCGGAAGGTCTTCAAAATCCATATGAAGGCCTGCAAGTAGCGCTTCGAAGCCCTGCTTTTGCCCACTGGGATGTTACAGCAAGCCACAATCCACACACGCATACTCTAACACATGCACTCATAGGTACACAAGCACAAAAACTCTATGTTGCACTCTGGAGCAGAAGTGTGGCAACAACAAACTTTAAGTGCGTCTCCTGTGTTTAAGAAATTCTATGCGTATGTGTTTGTGTAGAAATTGGCAAAAATACCGCTAACATTATCTTGGTAAATGATGCCAAAACTTTTTGTAAAGAATTTATTAAGTCAGTGCTATGAAGGCATCAACATACATACATATCAGCGAGCAGTGTAGTAAATGCAACACAGCCGAATTGTTGAATTATGAAGCATCCGACCATCTAGTGTACAAGTAGAATATTTATTGATAAATTTGAAATGTGAACATAATTCCGTGCAGAATTCTTTAAATAAAAACAATTTAAAAATTTTTCTATAGCACAGAGAAACAAAATTGGAACTTTGGCTTAAGCCCTAAAATTTCTCCAAAACGAATTGGTACTTATTTAAAAACACTTATCACAATTCTGAAGTTGTTTTTTCCATTAATGGATTTATTGAATTTTTATGAATTTAATTTCATTTAATTTATTCAGATAAATTAAAAAAATTTGACTGAAAAAGTTCTGTGCGAGTTATTATATCCATTAAAAATACTTTTATTGAAGAAATATATGATAAAACTTCTAAAATAATAAGTACTGAGACTAATGAGCAATTGTTTCAGTTTGCAATAAAGATGATGGAGTGCACTATCCTAGTTTCGTCATTCTTTAAAGTTTAAACCCACCTGGTCTTGCTCCATTTTCACTTACACTTAAACTGAAACCAATCCGTATTAAATTTTATTACTTTGTAAACACTTACTATAACTTTAAATGCGTTTATCCCGAAACTACTTTTTCGCGATTGGTTGTGATACAAACTTATCGAAAAATTGTCCGATTTAAATCATTTTTGTACTACATACATTAAACGCCAGTCATTCTCATCAGTATTTTTTTTTTAAATTTTGATATTTGGGTGCTATAGTTCCGTTATTGCTTGAAAGATCCTCTCAATTCTAATACCTAAGTTCTTAACAATAGCTGCATTCGATTCGCCAGTGCTCAACTCAATTACGAAAAAAACGGCTACTCACTTAGCTGTTACTTACTGAATAGTTGGCAACACTATTGTTTTGACAGACCACAAGAAGTCTGTCAATAAATTAAATTGAAAACGAAGAAACTGCTTAACAGGGTGAAATTAGTTTTGTTTAATAATTTTCTTTTCAAGTTGATAACATAATTGGATAATTTTTTTTAATTTCCTATATTTTTAGTAAATGGTGGGTCTGCAAAAGAGGTTTTTTCTTCGAGTACTGATATTTTGAAGGGAAGGATAAACCTGTAATATAATAAAAAAAGTTCAAAATTAAAATTTATATCGGCTGTTTAATCGAAGGTCCAGATTCGATTTTTTTTTCAACAGTTTTGATTCCAAAAAAAATTATTTATTCACACGATATCTTTCAACTTGTAGGTACATCCTTCCGGAAGGTACATCCGAGCTGTACGTGCTGCTTTTGTCTTGGAGAGACTCTTTCGGTTCTGCTTCGCTACACGTGCCTTATCGGTATTTTCGACGAAGACTTTGCAATAGGTGCCAATAATTGCAAACCTAGTTCGTTCGAACCCAGTTCGTTCAAAAGCTTCAGAATGGATGTGTAGCCTTCATTCAATATTCTAGCAGCAAAGTTAGCTGAAATTTTGAAACCCAGGCCTCTCGATCCTGACTCACCAAAACTTATTTTGTGCTTGCATACAGAACAGTAAAAACTGTTTTTACTAAGATAGTGCAGTAAAAACTTCGAAGATTTCAATAATGCTGTAGCCATGCAAAGGATTTGTGCGAATATGGTCACTACAAGCAGTTTATCATTTTTTTTTTTAACCCTATTCACGTCACGCTGTGTCTTTGGGTCACTATGCAATTTCAAACCAATATTAATGACTTAAAACTTGTTTTAAAGAAAAATTCGAAAAAACATTTGAAATTTTTACGAAACTATGAGGTATCTCCCCCCTTAAAGGAAAATAATTTTGTTTTTGTACTCACATCACATTTTGACAGAATCTATTACATTTTACTTATTCCGTACACAAACCAACTAAAAAATAAGAACTTGGCAACGCAACTTTACTCAACTCAACTGATAATTGACCTACTCTATACTCAACTAGCTGTAGATTTTGTTGTTGTTTTCACATACAAATTTTGAAATAAGCGACATGAATTGAGTATGGGCTGGCGAATCGAACGCAGCTAATATTTCAGTTTTGGTTTTTATTTTCAGATGATGCTCAAAAATATTCTGAAAACAACCAGCGGTATATTTTTTTTTATTTTTCTACTTTGGTTATACGTCATAACAACAACAACGACAACAACAACAACAACAACAACAACAAAAATTTTTTTTATTTGTTTGTTGATATCTTATAACACTGTTAAACACGAAAAGAAAACTAGTAAGAAATGATCTTCGACTGTGCCGAAGTTAAAATACCCCCACGGCCGAAGCAAAGTATATTCAAAGTCTTTAGCAATCAATAAAATGTTTATCTGTAAAAACGTTTTCGTTATATTTTTAACAGAAAATATTCGCTTTTGTTTTTTGATAAAGTCGCTTTGTATGGGAGGTGGGCGTGGTTTTCACTCAATTTGGTTGAATTCCATACACATAGTACACGTTATATATCAAAGTGTATATGCAAAATTCGAAGTCCATACATTAATTTTTGTGGATTTTAGAGAAATTTTACCTTTTTGATAAAGTCACTTTGTATGGGAGGTAAGCGGGGTTTTCATCCGATTTGGTTGAATTTCATACATATAGTGTATTTTGAACATAAAAACTCATATGCAAAATTACAAGTCCATATATTAATTTTGTTGAATTCTAAGAGATTTTACCGTTTTGATAAAGTCACTTTGTATGGGAGGTAAGCGTGGTTTTCATCCGATTTGGCTCATTTACGAACATGACATTCATTTTTTAGATAAAAGTTTAAATATTGAACTTCGTGATGATAGCTTTAAAATTACGGCTGTAATCGTGATCACAGACAGACGGACAGACGGACATGGCTAAATCAACTCGGGTGGTGATGCTGATCAAAAATATATATACTTTTCTATACCTACCACGCCTCCTTATAGGCGTTACAAACTGAGTGACAAAATTAATATACCCCCATTTACGTTTTTTAAACGTGGGGTTTATAAAAATAACAAGGTTCTGACAACGGATTATGGATATATACGTGTATCGGCGTTTTGAAAGTTTACGTCTGAGTCTAATTTTAGGGGGGATTTAATTTTGCCCCTTTTTGAACATTCTTATAGTGAATAGGAAATCATGTTATCCTTACATTTTGGGTATAGGATGTTCTGTGGATTTATGTAAAATACTACAAGAAATATTTTTGTGCAACATTTTAACCCCCTTAACTTCTCAATTTATGGGTAGTTTTTGACCTTTTTATGATAAAAGGCAAAAAAGACCCATTAAACAAGAATATGATGGGTTAAAATGTTCCACAAAAAAATTTATCGTGAAATTCTACTTTAATAGCATGTTCAAACCGACTTCATTTAACGTGTTATTCGAAAAAAGCTTTCTTTTTAACATCATCGTTCATACTGATTTAACTAGTTTCAAAATGTCAGATTATTTGTTTATATTTTGAAAGAAATAAAAAATTGTTTATTATAAATGTAAAAAAAATAAAAAAAAACAAAAAATTCCAAGGCTGATATTACACGGTGTCCGTTTGCCCGGCGTGCAATGAATCTTTTTTACTATCTTTCACATTTTGCACGCTGGTATGTTACACGGGAGAAAAAGAACGGCGGACAGATTTTGACATTTCATTCAGTTTCATTACTTTTTCTCCTACACTTTATTCCAACAAGGGTTTCCTACAACTATTTTCTTCATACTGTTTTGTACAATAGGAGCAATTTTGTTAAAAAAATTTACTTTTTAGCTACTTAAACGACCAAGTCTTTAATTTCACAACCCAGCAACACTGTTTGCACGATGTACGCTGTATCGACACCGGGCAAGAATGAACATATTTTGCCCGCTGTTCCAAATGTTCATGTTTTCACACTCTCAAATAGGGCTATGACTTTTATTCGAAGTTTTTGAAATTCGAAGTATTCGAAGCTTCGAAGTTCGAAGCTTCGTTTCAAAACTTCGAAGAGGAAAAAAAATTCGGATTTACGAAGCTTCGAAGCTTGACTATTCGTTCAACATAATAGGCAGTAAAAAAATTCGAAGCTTCGAAGTTTTTACTCAAAAATATTTCATAAATTTTTTGTGCGTGTGATACACTTCGATATAAGAAAAAACATGAGATTCTGAGTGTGGAGCTATTATACTAAAAAATCTGATGCTCATTCAGCGATTTGCAATGTATGCGAGCGAGTATTGCAGTCGCATGGATCTACGAGTTCACTTCGTGCGCATCTAAAGATGCATTCAATTTTTCCAGAAGAACTACAAAGAAAACGCCAGCATGAAGAAAGGTAAGTTCACGGTGGGATGCTGTAAGGCCAAAGGTTCTAAGGCCCTATTGCCTTTATAACATTATTGTAATGATGAAAAATCAAAAACAATGTTTCATTTGCAGAAAGTCATTTTTGGCTTTATAACCGTACCGCTGATTACTTTTTTAATTTTTCAAGTGAAAGCCAAAATTTGGCATTATTACTTTTGGCCTTATGTAGGGTGTTTTTTTTAGGGGTTTGTTTTTCGAATAGAGATAAAACACAAGAAAATCGTTTTAATGTCCATCAATTTGGCTTTATTGGAAGGATAATTTAATGCCATTAATGTTTAAATATGATTTCGGGCATGTGGCCGCCGCGGCTGGCTCGAATAAATTTCTAAAGGTCCAATTTTCAACCACTTTTTCGAGCATAGGGGGCCGTATGTCGGCAATAACGCCACGAATGTTGGCCTCCAAGTCCCCTAACGTTTCTGGTTTGTTGGCGTAGACGAGCGACTTCACATATCCCCAAAGAAAATAATCCAATGGTGTCAAATCACACGATCTTGGTGGCCAATTGACAGGTCCATTCCGCGAAATTATGCGCTCATCGAATGTTTCCTTCAATAAATCGATTGTGACGTGCGCTGTGTGTCATGTAGCGCCGTCTTGTTGGAACCACAACTCATCCACATTCATGCCATCCAATTCGGGAACAAAATAGTCGGTTATCATGGCTCTATACCGTCTCCATAGAAAAACAAACCCCTAAAAAAACACTCTTTAGTATCTCTCCTAAGTTAACATGTAGAACAATGAAGAAATAATGATTATTGGACAATGGACGTAGCACTGAACCTACATTTCAAATTTTTGATGAAATAGCTTTGGAACTAAATGTCGCATAACAACGAAATTAAGTATGGAATTACTATTGATTGATGTCCTTCTACTAGAAAACTGGGACGGCATTTTAAGAGGCTCCGCTCATACAAGCTAAATTTTTAAGATGGAATAGCTTTGGAAGTAGAAGGAAACTGAATCTCAGAATGGAGCTTTTACTTGGTGATATCTTGCGTGTAGTAAAGCGTTTTATAGAAACCGTATCTTAGTACAGGGTTAAGTACATTTCAGAGAGCTTACGTTTATAAAACGCGTTCAATGTCGCATTAAAAACTGACTGAAACAAGTAGTAGCATTTTTTTCTGCATCTATGAATTACCCATTCAGAAACCAATCAAAAATTGTTTGTCAAATTAAAATAAATAAATATGTAGTAACACAATATGTATTTCAAACTGGGTATCATTCGAATGCTCGAAGAATTGAATTCTTCGAAGTTTTTCCTATTCGAATAGTAACATTTGAAGCTTCGCCTTAAAAACTTCGAAGTTCCGAAGTTTGCTTCGAAGCTTCGAATATTCGAATACTTCGAAGCTTCGAAAAAACCGAACATGAACAGCCCTAATAAAAAGTATTCATTTTCGGAAATGAGAAAACAAATCAAAACAGACTGTTGCTTTTCTCACTTATGCCAAAATTTGTTTGGTTGATATATTCGTTGATATATTGGTTGATATAAACTTTTGATTGATATATTCCAATTCATATGTTTTGCTTTAATTTATATATTCTTTGGAATACGTTCTAAAATGTAAGCAAAAGAATCTATTCCATTTACGATTTTTTTTTTTTAATCAATTCTCATTTTCCCGCTGGGTTGTTGACTTTTATATATGATGCTCAAAAAGAGTTTGAAAATAGACCTTTTGTCTCACAGCGATTTTGACATATTGTTCTATCTCATATATTCGTCAACATTAGAGTGCTGATATATTGTTATATGAGCGAGAAAATATATAGAGGAAATTAAATTTCAAAATAAAAAAACTCAGGAGCGGTGCTTCCATTGTCAATAATTTTTATTTGAAATTTTTGTTGTTTGAATTTTTTGATTAAAATTTTGTTTGTTTAAATTTAATCATATTTCAGGCGTTCTTATAATTGTTTTATAATGGTGCGTACCTGTGATTTGGAAAAAAAATATGATTTGTTTTCTTATATGTTTGGTGCAAACGTTTTCATAACAACCGCCCCTGTGACGGTTTGACTTTTTATTTTTTGTATAGTAATTTTCATATATTCAAATACACTAACACAAACGGCAACATCTTATGTTGTTATGGCTGTCTCTCTTCGATTTCAGAGCTGGAATACAGAAGTATTACATATACATATATTCTACCTTATTAGCTTTGGGCACAACCTTTTTTGAGATGAACAGAGCTTTAATGAGACATTTTTTTCTCTCTGAGAATAAGAATAAAGAAATTGTATGGTTATTCTCTTTGAATTTTAATTAATTATTTAAACAATGGTTATTAAATTTATATATACCATGTCCCAACTGGGAACCATAGCTATCCTAGAGAAAAATAATTTTTGAAATAGCGCCTGCCATTCTCAAGCTTTTCGCAGCCGAACATACGTGAGTCTTCTTTTATATAATAGTAAGATAAGATAGATAGATTTATATAAACAATTAGACACTTTAAAGCCCTATTTTACATTTTTTTTTCATTTTATGCAATATTTCACAAGTATCTATTAGGTTTAAAATGTGAAATATAAATTTTCATTTTGTATTATTCGTTTATTCGAGCTACCCAGGGCTATACAAATATACAAATACAGGGTTGCCCATATTCGACGGACCCATGTTTTTGTTAAAAAAATCAAAGAAAAAAATAAAAATTTGGCGGTTGGCAATCTTAATCATTTAATTTGTTTCAAGTAGATTTGTTTACATCAATTTTTGAATATGATATCTCTCAAATGGCCGCCTCTGGCGTTGATGGCGTATTGTGCCCTTTTTGCAGCATTTTCCATCGTTTTCGCCAACATTTCGGCCGGAATAGCGGCTATTTCTTCACGAATGTTGTCCTTGAGCTCTTCTACGGTCCTTGGCTTGTTAACGTAAACCTTTGACTTCAAATATCCCCACAAGAAGAAGTCAGGCGGCGTCAAATCGCGCGAACGCGGTGGCCAGTCCAAATCACCACTTTTCGACATCAAACGGCCCGGAAACAAATTCTTTAGAAAATCGATTGTTATGCGACTTGTGTGCGGTGGAGCGCCGTCTTGTTGAAACCAGAACTGCCTCATACGCTTTCGACGAATAATTGGCATCACAAAATTGGTCATCATGTCGCGATAACGCTCCTGGTTGATGGTAACAGCATGGCCATTTTCATTTTGGAAGAAAAACGGCCCAATGACCGTTTTCGCACTAACGCCGCACCAAACTGTGACTTTTTCGTCATGAAGAGGCACTTCTTGAATCGCCTCACCAGTCGAAAATTTTTCGTATAAACGCTTAATGGTGTTCTTAGAAGGCGCACTTCTCACATTTTTTAAGTTTTTAAAAGCACGTTGAGTTTTTACAATTGACTTCTTCTGTTGAATGTAAATTTCAACTATTTCAGAGCGCTCGCGTGGCGTGTATTGTTCCATGGTAAAAATCTGCTTGGACTGACGCTTCAAACGCGGTATGTCATTAAGCGATCTGACATCTCTGTCAAAAGTTATGGCGTTGCCAGATGGGTCCGTCGAATATGGGCAACCCTGTAATTCTTTATTTTGAAATTCATAAAAAATAATAGTCCAGGAATATTATTTTGAGCATTTATTGCATACATCTGTGTGTATCTGTGTGTAAAAAAAAAAATTGTACCCACAACAGCACCAATCTTTCCGCGTATAATGATTCCTCATAAATATTTATACTCAACTCTTATGTTGGCAAAGCATACACATGGAACCTCGTTTCGGTACCCCATCAACAGCCATCGCCGTGCTGGTGAATCCACCATTAATCCAATATGGCTGCTCCTGCTGTTGCTGCTTTTGCCTGCTGAGAGTGTTTTATGTTTTGAATTTACGGAAGTGCTTTGCGAAATTCGGAATTTAGTAGCACACATAAAAAGAAACTGGTGCATAGCAGGACGATGGATGGGACGAACGTACCATGACACAGCAGTAGCAGCATCAAGGAGAACAACTGTGGCAACTAACAATGGATGACGCGCACACAGAACGGAAGCTAGAAGCAGCGAAGCATTAAAGCGCAGACACAAACCTAGATAGGTAGGAAACGTAAATTGCTAGCAAGGTTAACACTTGAATGTCAAAGGGCAGTGTGGGTGACGTTGTTTTTGAAAGTGTTTTTAAAATGAAAGTGTTTTCAAAATGTTTTACAAAACAATTCAAGAATACTAACAGCTAACTGTTACTCTAACTGATACTCGTATATCAGGAAATAGTTCACAAGTTTGGAAAATTATTATCTATGCCAACTTATGGTAATCACAGTTTTTTCTTTATATCTTATAATAAATGCAACGTCATTCAAAGAGAGAGTTTCCAAATTTAAAATACAAAATAACAAGTAATAATTGAATCATTTCGTAAAAAAATAATTATATCAAAAACTAAATAATTAAACTATCGAGGAACTCAGACGAAAATGAGATATTCAGAAATATTTTTGAAGTCATAAGCAAACTAAAATGTTTTTTGTAGTAGTATCAGGCAATAAAGTAGTGGTCTAAATTATAGCCCACTTCACTTTTATTTTTTTTATAATTAAAAACTGGGGACAAAAATAGAAACCAAATTTCACTGATTTTTCGAATGTATGGGTCTTGCAAGATAAACCAAAACCAACAAAAGTTGTTTGAGCTCGAAGCACTGCGAAGCAAATGGTAGCTTGTTTCTTCCAAAAAATTGGTCATGTGGCTTCGGTACCACTTGAGACATGTAGAACGGTTAATTCGGAATGGTACACATCGATTTGTTTTTGAGAAGTGTTCTATGAAATAAGGAAAATAAAGAAGCGTCGAAGAATTATTCTTCATCAACAAAATGCGAGCTCCCTCACATCAGCTCACAGAAAGGTGTTATTGAGCAATAAATACATCGAATTAATGGGTCATTTGCCGTACAGTCCTGATTTTGTACCCAATGAATTCTGTTTGTTCCCGCACATCAAGAAAAAACTACGTGGATGATTTGATTTTCGGTGCCAGAAGAAGCCGTTGATGTTTTTAAAAAAAAAGTATTGGAAGTCTACACTAAGGGAAAAAAATATTAAATTTATGCAAAAACTTTTTTAATTTATCCATAAAGCGAGTCATTTTTGCACCAATAACGCATTTACTTAAATCGACTACGCAAATATTTAAAATTTATTTAAATACTTTTTTAATTAAATAAAATATTAAAATATTTAAAATAAAATTAACAAAAAATATATTAAAATTATGCACGAATATATTTAAATATCTTTTAAATACTTACTATTTGAAAATAAAACTATCGCATTTAAGGAAAATTTATATTTTCTTTTTTCGTTCTCTAATTTATGCTATTTTTGACAGTTGGTGCAATTATTATGGCATCAAATGTCAAAAATAGTATAAACTATAAAAAGAAAAAGATAGAGAATAGAAGCAAATTATGCAGGTAAATGACAACCGGTTCAACACATTCTTGAGAAAACACCGAGTTGTCACTCCAACCTACATGATTTCATCATGCACTCACAAATCATATTGGCCAAACATTCAGGCTATTTTACCCTTGCAACATTAACTAAATGAGAACTATAAGAAACATGCAACTGCAAAAAATAAACTGTAGGAACAGAAAGCGATGCTGTTGCTGCTTGTCGGAATATGTGTGTACGTGTGCGATGCTGTTGCTGCTTCGCAACAAAAATAAAATAAAATAAAAGCTTATTGCGTTCAAAGTATCGAGTGCTAGTTGAGCATTAGAGGCCAATACTTCAGATATCATATCGAAACATATTTTGAATGCTTTTTTTCTATATTGGCAGAACACTCAAGGTTCATTCACACTTTTAAGGTTCAGAGTGATATAAAACGATATAAACCACGAAATTTCAAAATACAGTAAAATTAAAATGTGAGAGTGTCCTTTATTTATTGAAGTGGTTTTTTGTTTATTTTTTATTTATTTAATATCTGCCCACCAGTTTTATGCCTGGCTGGGAAAAAATTAGTTCTGAAAACCATAACATATGTGATTTGGAGTGAAATTAACGTTTCAGTTTTGTATGGGAGTGAGTTAAATACTTCAGTTCAATAATAGCCGATTCGAACAAAAATGAGTTTCAAGAATGAAGAGTAAAATTTGTTTTAATTTTTAATTAAAATATACATGTGTATATAGATTATCAGGGGATGTCCCCTATAAATGCCAAAGCATTGTGTTGATTCGGAAGAAGGGTGATAATTAGTTGGAGGGTGGAAAGATAGACTAGTGTCGAAAAAGATTAGTTTTAAATTAACATAGCTCTAAACTGTCGAGCAACACACGATCTAATGGCTTTGTCAATAAGCAAAATTGTCGCATTGGGTGTGCAGAAAATCCATAAGATATTCTACAACGGCTTTATGGGCAGTTGGAATCATTGGTTCTTACTTTTTTAAAAATGAGAAGGCACGAGCGTTACGGCCAACGGCGAGCGCTATAAAGTCCTAAATGTTCCAATTAAATGAGATGTTAATTGAATATATATCTTTCCATCAGGGCGGTACCAAATGCCATACATCTTGACAAACAATCGACTTCATGAAATAAACATTTGGCGAACCCATTATTTATCGAAATGGACCAATCAATTGGTCATCAAGATCGTTCGATTTAATACCTTTGAATTATTTTCTCTGGCGTTATGTGAAGTCATTGGCTTGATCATGGAAACATTGCAAGCCAGCATTGTACGAACTATTGAGCCAGCCGCGGCGGCCACTCGGCCGAACTCATATTTACTCGGCCGAACTAAAAACTGATGGCATCAAATTATCTTTCTAATAACTCCAATTTTCAGCTTGAAAATATGTAATCTCAGTATTTTATTTCAATTCAGAGTACTACTGCTCTAATTCCTACATTTCATTGACTTATAACACATGTGACATGATATGTTATGATATGATACATGTGTAATAAGTCAATAAAATGTAGAAATTAGATAACATATCATATCAAATCATATCATATAATATCTTACTATTTCATATCATATTATATAAATCTCTTCAGAAGTCAAAATGAAAACCATGTTTTTGCCAAATTTTATTTAAAATTCATGCAAATTTATGGCATCATTTTGTATCTCAAACGAAGCATCTCTAACGAAGCTGCTCGCCAACTCTTATCACATGCTTACGTTTCTTACTTTATTCAAACTGTTATACACAAGCAGTTGTCAAATTTAGCAATACCAGTGCCCTATTTCACCATGTTACAAATTTGTGAATTGTAAGAAAATTTCAACAAAATTGTAAAAAAATCAATAATTTTCGTATCACCACTATTGTACAAATTGTGAATTAAAGTTGTAAAATACAAATCACAAATTTGTGTTCTATAACAAATTTGTTGATATTTGTTTCACCAAATGCGACTTGAATTTGTAGATTACAACTCACAATTATGTAAATTGTTTACAAATTTTTTGTTTCCCGTTTCACCAAACTGTTATTTGATCACAAATTTATACAATTTGTATGAATTTTTTACAAGAAAAAAATCATGTGTAACTTATTTACAAGTTAGTTGCGCTGGCGAATACATAGCAGCTCGAGTAATAGCAGTGAAGAGGAGACCTAAATATCCAATATAAAAGTTTATAGACAGCGAATAAATTTCTAAATAAATAATTTTTTCCAGTTTAATGAATTTCGTTTAAGTACTTCAAAAGGAGAAAATCTTGTTTCAATTATTGGGCCCCACGTTTAAAAAATGTAAAAGTGGTATATAAAATTTGTTACTCCGTTTGTAACGCCCAAAAGGAGGCGTGGTAGGTATAGAAAAGTATATATATTCTTGATCAGCATCACCACCCTAGTTGATTTAGCCATGTCCGTCTGTCCGTCTGTCTGTGATCCCGATTACAGTCGTTATTTTAAAGCTATCATCACGAAATTCAATATTTTAGCTTTTGTCTAAAAAATAAAGATCAAGTTCGAAAATGAGCCAAATCGGATGAAAACAACGCCTACCTGCAATACAAAGTGACTTTATCAAAAAAGTAAAATGTCTTTTAATATCACAAAAATTAATATATGAACTTGAAATTTTTCAAATGAGCTTTGATATTTAATATGCACTTTGAGTATGAAATTCAATGAAATTGGGTGTAAAACACGCCTACCTCTGATACAAAGTGACTTTATCAAAAACAAAGCGAATATTTTACGTTAAAACTACGACGAAAATGTTTTTCCAGATTAATATTATATTGGCTGCTAAAGACTTTGAATTTACTTTCGGTTCGGCCGTGGAGGTATTTTCAGCCCAGTCGAAGATTGTTTCTTACAAGTTATATCATGAAACAGAAAAAAAAATTTAATTTTCTCAGAAAATTTTCAAAAAAGTATTTCTATACTGTTTTTAGTACACTTTATTTTGTCGGCTCATACAAAATACATACCCACTGACTTCCACAAATTTGTAAAAACTGCTTTTGCTTACATGTTTCTCTTAATTTTGGAGAAACGGTAAAAATTGTTGAATTGTAATTCACAATTTTATTTTTACAACTTGTAGCTTGGTAATTACAAACTTGTGAAATTGCTTCTTATTTTGTGAAATATTGATTTGTGATTCGTGCAATAAATTTGACGCTTCACAAATTTGTAATTGTGATTAACAAGTACAATTTTTTGATTGTAATTTGTATTTGGTGAAATAGGGCACAGATCAATGAATGCAGAAGTTTTGTGTATTTTGTGTATTTTCTTTTAAGACTTGATGCATTTTTTGCATTTTCGTGTTTGTTGGCAATGCTTGCTTCAGTTCTTGCCTGTGTTGTACACTTGTACACTAAGGAAAATAACGCATATTAACATTATCCACGCCTGAGTATTAATTTTATTTATATACATATTTACGTGGATAAATCAAATATTTTCCTTACAACTCGTTTTTTCCCGTATTTAAATTTTATTTATACCACACACCTACACACCTATTTCATAAAGCTATAATAGTATAAATTAGAGAACGAAAAAAGCAAAAAAAAAGAAAATAAAATACACACGCATATGGCATTTGATGGACGCAGTTCGTGAGAAATATTTAAACATATTGTTTTTTAATTTCAATATTTTTATATAAATTTTGTTTATATGCGATGGTTTTATTTTCACCTTTATTTTTTAGATAAAAGCTTAAATATCGAATTTCGTGATGATAGCTTTAACATTACGGCTGTAATCGTGATCACAGGCAGACGGCGCACAGTGATGCGAAAGGGCATGCTAGACGGAAAAAAGTCGAAATCAAATTTTTACATTCTGAATATTTTAAACTATTAAATAATGTCCAATGATCTCAGGAATAATTTTTTTATTTACCTGCGCTTTCTACAAAAAATGCAAAAATTCTTGAAAGTTGGCCCAAAAGGTGATTTCTTGAAATTTTTGCTTATGAATTTTCTAGTTGTACTTAATTATTTTTTTAAAATATTTCCCAATATCCAAAAGAGTTGAAAATTGGCATACTTTATGAAAAAGATAAGATCTTTAAAAATAAAATATCTTCAATTACCTATCTTTTAAAATCTTTGCGCTATAAAACGGTATTTATCGATATTACTGCGTAAAAAATGAATATTTGATAAAATATTTTGGAAAATAAAAAAAGGGCCATTTTGTATATACAAAAATGTATTTTTTATTTAACCATAATTATGTCTACTCCAAGCTCTAAGTGCCAAGTGCCAAGGTGCGCAAACTGCCGATTGCCTTGTTTTTTAACCTGTTTGATGGTCCTAAAAATGCATGTATAAATTAGGTCCCGACCGTTTTGTATGAAATGTATTGAATTTGAGGTCGACTAGACTGTATGTGGCGTTTAAATATACTCAACACATTACAAAATATTTTTACACAACAAAAAAAAAAAAATATTGTAATATATATTAAATAAAAAAATATTTGAGCAGAGGTTTTTAAAAAAAAAAAACAAAAAACGCAAAAATTGGTTAAATATTTTGTAAAATTAAAACAGGACCATTTTATAATTGCAATAATATATGTTTTTTTTAACCATTATTATGTCTTATTTAAGCTCTTAAAGTACCAAGGTGCGAAATGGCCGGTTTCCCTGTTTTATAACCTGTTTGAGGTCTTAAAAATGCTATTTATTTTCATTTCAAAACAAGGTTTCAACTGTTTTTTATAATTGTGATAAGCTGATAGCCCAAGCTGCTAGTGCTTTTAATATTCATTGTAAATTTAATTTATAACAAGTAAGAAATGATCTTCGACTGGGCCGAAATTAAAATAGCCCCACTACCCGAACCAAAGTATATTCAAAGTCACTTTGTATGGGAGGTAGGCGTGGTTTTCATCCGATTTCGTTGAGTTTCATACTCAGAGTGCATATTAAATATCGAAGCTCTTACGCAAGTCCGTCTATTAATTTTTGTAGAATTCTAAGACATTTTACCTTTTTAATAAAGGCACTTTGTGTGGGCGGGGTAGACGTGGTTTTCATCCGATTTGATTCATTTTCCAACTTGACCTTTAATTTTGAGAGAAAAGCTTATGTATCGAAATATTTCATAGCTTTTCTCATTTCTTTGTTATGGACCAAAATATAGTCCTCATGTATGGCAGCTACAACGCCCACTTGCTCAATCGCGCCAAAATTTTTTCCACATTTTTGAAATTACATACCAGATATCTACGTTTAATTTTGTTTTCGTAGCTTATATAATTTCTAAAATATAGCGCAAATTATGTTTCAGTTGTATGGCAGCTGCCACGCCCCACAGGGTTTTGTTTGGCCTATTTAGACGGGGATAAATCTGTAACTCGGGTTGTAGGTCAGAAATGATTTGACTTAAGCTTCTGAGATAGAAGCATATGAGCATATCTTCCTTACGTGTAAATTTCAAACCGATAGTCCTTGTGGAACCTTGTGGAAAGTTACAAAAATTTGTATGGGAAAAGTAGCCTTTTCGCTTCCCTATATAACGATTTCCCCAGTTTCTTTAAAACTTAGGTTAGGTTAGGTTAGAAGGGAGGGGCAACCTAACGTTGCCTGCACTGGGGCCTATTGGTCCATTGTGGTTCCCTATATCTGTGGTCCTAAAAATGTCAAAAACAACTAAGTCTTGTTAGTCACTGGAGCGAGGTTGGTTGAACCAACCGGTGCTCCGTATAAATTTGAAAAGATCCATCAGTGGTACATCCACGAGCTCCTGCAGTTCTCCGTACACTCTGCTTCCCATGTGGCGAAGTCGGCGTTGTTGGAGGTTAGGACACTCGCAAAGCAGATGTTTGATGGTTTCTGTTTCCTCGACATCTCCACAGCTTCTGCAGAAGTCTGGGTGCGGAATTCCCAGTCTCGAGGCCATTGTGCCTATACAGCAGTGCCCCGTGAGGACTCCTACTAGGATGCGAGTTTCATTTTTACTCATTGAAAGTAGGGATTGGGTCCTTTTTTCGCAGAGTTTAGGCCATAGGTGGCGAGAGATAACACAGTCGTCCCTGTTTGACCAGGAGTTGTTTGTGTTATTTCTGGCTTTGTCATTTATTCTCTTCTTAAATTCTCCGATTGGAGCCATAATCGACCCGATCGCAGAACTTCTTTCCAGTTCTGAGCCCTCTCTTGCCAATCTGTCTGCTATTTCGTTTCCCTCTATGTCACGGTGACCGGGGACCCAGCAGATATTAATCTTGTGGGGAGGACTCATTCTGATGAGAGCTTGTCGGTAGCTCAGTACAGATTTCGAATTTGTTGTTTCGCTGCGGAGTGCTTTTATCGCAGCTTGACTGTCCACAAAGATTGTTATCCTTGATGGATTGATGTTCTTTGTTAGGATTGTCGTAGCCGCTTTTTCGATCGCGAAAATTTCTGCTTGAAAGACACTACAGTAATCTGGTAGTCTGTATGACAAGGATAATTGTAGTGCACTGCAGTAGACTCCGGCCCCCGTGCCATTCTCCATTTTGGATCCATCAGTGAAGATCTGGATGTCGTGTTCACTGAAAGGGTGGTTCGAATCCCATTCTTCTCTTTTTGGAAAGGAGAATGACATGTTCTGCCGAAACTCTATTTTCGGGTTGATGTAATCCGAGGTGGTAGCGAGATCCTCAGGACTATACTTTGTGAGTATAGAGGCATGTCCATGCGTCCAGTGCCTCCAAAGCTTAGCCTCCTTAAGTCGAAACGCCGCTTTGGTTGCAGTGGATTTCATGTACTCGTCCAGGGGGAGAAGGTTCAATATGACCTCCAGGTTTTCTTTAAAACTTAGTACACCTAAAAATAATTTATCCATTATTTATGCATGTTTATCTCTAAATTTAGAAAAATATAGATTTTTTATGTAAATTTCTTTTTATTTTTTTATAAAATGGAAAATCTAAAAGTGTCTCTACTTTTTCTAGGTCTTGAAATTTTTACTAACATAAGCTTATTATATCTGTTTGTAAAATCAAAAGTGATTTGGTTGTTCATGACGGTACATCATATTTATTTCAAATTTTTTTGTGTAGTACCAAATTGTTACCTCTATGGCCGTCCCACATAGGGATATTTCATCGGTTTAGGCGGCCAAAATTATTTTATTGGGTAAACAGTTTATAATCATGTATGTTTTTCGGTTTTTGGTATCCTTAACCCTGTACGACTATTGGGTCATATAGGCCAACCTATTTTTTTTTTCAAGTAAATCTTAAACTATTTTTTGTATAGCAGAAGTGATGTCTGTTTTCAGTTTTTGATTTTTCTTAACCTTCTATCGGTCTTGGGTCATATACCAAGTGATATTTGTTTTTAGTGTCATTCTATTTTAAGAAAAAAAAAAAAATTATTCAGATGCTTTGAAATTCGCATAAATTGCTTGTTTTTTACTGTAAAATTAAAATAAATTGCTTGTAAGTTATATTCTAAGTAAGTAAGTAAGATATAAAATCGAAAGTACTATAAAAAAATGATCTGTTGTTTGCAAATACATAGCTAAAGGGTTATTTATAGGATATTTAAACTTTCCTGATTCTTGAGATTCCAAGAACAATATGTAATTTAAAGAAATAATTGAATTTTATAACGTTTAATAAAAAAACACAAATAAAAACATTCGTTTTTCAAGTGTAGGATAAGACAAGGGTAAGGGTATGTAAGAAATACTACTAACTATGTTAAGCAAGCATATATTGGACGTCTACTTTTTAATTCGATTCGATTATAGCTTATTTCGTTTCTAAGATATAGCGCAAAATGTGTTTAAGTTGTATGGGAGCTAGCACGCCCATTTGTCCGATTGAAAATTAATTTTGAGAATTGTTTAAAAAATACAAAACTGACGTCTACTATTGATTTCGATATTGTAGGTTATTTCAATTCTAAGATATAGCGCAAAATGCGTTTAAGTTGTATGGGAGCTACCACGCCCACTTGTCCGATTGCAAATTGATTTTGAGGATTGTTTAAAAAATACATAACTGACGTCTACTATTGATTTGGATATTGTAACTTATTTCGTTTCTAAGATATAGCGTAAGATGGTTTCACTTTGTATGGGAGCTGCCACGCCCACTTGTCTAAAGTTTCTTTAATACTTTTTTTTTGTTCTTTCTTATATCTTAAACATTGAAAACTATCAAAAAAATCTAAAAAATAATTTTCTCCGTCTAACTTGTATGAAACGAAACACTGTGCGTGTCCAAAATTTCTGAAATAGGTTTTTTGTATTTTGCTATACCTAAAACATCGAAAACTACCAATAAAATCCACAAAATAATATTTTCCGTCTAACTTGTACCAATCGCATCACTGTGCGTCGTTCGAGTTCTTCAGCTGTTATCTGTTCGAAGAAAAAATTTCAAAAGCACAAACGAACAGTGTTTTGCACGAAGCGAGTGTTCAGATAGGCATACAAAATGAGGCCATTAATTTATTTCTTTTTTCAATGCAAAAATAGTCTCTTTAAATAAGAGAAACTGCATTTTATACTACTACGGTCGTTTATTATGCTGCCAAAAAGTATGCTCTGAAATTTTTAAAATCTGCTAGCATCACATCAACAAAAAATATCGAAGTGGGAAATGTTCATTTTTATTTTTTTTTTTTTAATTACATAAAAACAGTTGATTTTGTTTTTGTTATCTTTTATTTTTATTTAAATTTAAATTGAGCCTCAAATTTTTCCTTTAAGAATTTCAAAATCTTATTTTTAGCATCGTAATAATATCACTGTCGTTGAACTTTCCTTTGAATGCTAATAAAATTTCTGATTTGAATCTTTTTCTAGCAGAGCAACAGAAGATAGATTGAGAAATATTTTTCCCAAAAAAAAGGCACTTCAATAAAGTGTTTATCGTGCCAGATAAATGAGAACATAAGCTTTTTTATTTTTTTTTTGTGGGTTTTATTACTTTTGACATTAGGCCAACTACAGAACGACGACCAGCAGCAACAACACGAACAATAAAGGTGACTGTCTCACTAGCTTTTAATGTTGTTGTAATTTTTTATTACTTTTTTCAAGTAGCTACTTTTATTTTTGGGTTATTTTAGCTCTCGGTCATTTGGTTAAAACATGCCAACAACAAAAACAATAAAATAACAACATAACCCTAACTAAATCCAGCTTTAAAAGAAAAACCACTGACAAAAAAAAATTGACAAAAAGGATAACCGTGCAGGTGAGCTCAAAAGGCTTATTAGCCGTTATGGTAATGTTCGGTAGGAAGTTCCAAGCGTAGCCGTAACCTGTGCGAATGTCGTTAATGTTGGCAAAGACACCATTTTTGCTTGTGTTTTTATTACATGTCGCGGCAAAGTGAAGGTCGCAGGACTACTTTTGTTTTGTTGTTGTTGTTGTTGTTGTTGTTGTTTTTGTTGAACATAGTTTATGTTTTTGTTTGCTTAGCATAACGGCATTCACAGCTGCTACTTTGTAATGGGCTCGAAAAGTGGTTCAACATACAGACCCGATGAGGACAAAAAAAAGGATAAAATTTGCAAGCTTGGATTATAAAGAAATATTGGGGTTGGGGCAAGAGCTGTGGAAATGGTATAAAGTTGTAGGTCGTTTAAAGTAAACACAAATATTATCATTGAATTTTCAAAAGATAGCTATTGCTTAATATTTAAAAAAGGTGTGAGATTGAAGATGAAATTAAAGATTTTTAAATGATTGAAGGCACAAATGAAAGGCCAATTTTAATGGTTTATTGAAAAATAATTTTGTCATGGAAAAACTAAGTTTTGCATTGAAGGAGTAAATTATAGGAGAACTAATAAATACAAAGGAAACCCTGGGATCTTTTAGAAAAATCAGTTTAGTCATAAGTCTGCATATAAGTGCAATCTTTAATATATTTATGACGACTCGATATCATGAGGTCTTAATTTGTCACAACTTGAAATAGTCAATCTTAAACCTTAGACCCGTTTACATGTTTTACAACTTAATCCCGTTTATCTGGGTCATATTAACCCGTAGTGTATTTTGTATGGAAATTTTACATTTTTCAATGAGTTAAAATTAAAAAGTGTTGTTATTTCATTAAATATTAATTTTAGTATTTGTTTTTTTTTAAATATATGTTTGAAAAAAAAAACAAAACAAAATAAAAAAAAAAACAAAGATTTATAACCGATTGATAGTGTCGCTTCGATTGAGCTGTATTTGATGTACTAGGCATTGATAGATCTGCTCCATCATTATCATCGTAATCTTGCAATATATCAGGTTCTTTGTATTTGTGAAAGTAACACGATTAACATGATTGAACAAATGCAAAGTTCAAAAAGGTTTTAAACAATGGTCACACATAGCAGACGTTTTATTGCCCTTTGTTTTGCTGTTACCCTTATATGCTTCACATCTACGTCGTAGTTTCTTATCCTAGTAAAGACAGTGAATGAAACAAGAATCAACAAAAAAATTATTTGAAATGGAAATCCTTTATTTATTTCTTACCTTACATTCTAAGCGATTCTGTAAGGCTTTTTGGCTTCATACCAATCAAACTCAAAGCAATCCTTAGGCCGTGTGCTATTTGGAAACTATTCACTCAGATGACGAAATTTCGACTGTCTAAATGAGAATATTTGACACTTGTGAGGTGAATATGACTGTAAAAAATTCAAGTAGCCCCAGGGGCTAGTATAAATTTTGACAATCGGCAAGAGAATTTTTGACATGAGCAAAAATAGAAAAAAAAAAACACTTGTGAGCTTGCGACTCGAAAAGGTTTATTGTTTTTCCCAAAATTGCTCTCGTTCAGACATGGCGATAAATTTTTTGGTTGTGCCATATATGGCACACTATGCATTTAAGTGTTAAATTCTTGCGTTAATACACTACCGAAATCTAAAACGTCAAAATTTCTAACTGTCAAAACATCATCGACCATTTGACACAGTAAAAATGACAATTATATTTCAACATAATTGTATTCAAGTCAGTAACTTCTTCTCTACCACCATTGGAAAGTTTCCGAATAACACACGGCCTTATTGATTGATTCATTGGAGTGTTGCATCGCTTTACCAATTGATTTTTAGCATGATACATGTAGGAAAGGATCATAACGAACGGAACGGACGGACTAGAAGCGGACAGATATACACAGACAACCAGCAGTAGTGCGAACGGACCGTCGAGCAAAGTACGGCAACATTGACAACTTACTTAACGACGAGCGAGACGGATAAACTAGACAAACAAAGACATAATGATAGATCAACTTGACGAAACGTGGTTGACTATGAACAGCAGAAAAACGAACAGCAGAGTAGAGAACGAGACACGCACGGATAAAGTTGAGTTGTAAATTACTTTTTTTGAATTGAAGCCTAAAACTATAAAACGGTCAAAAGTGTACTTATATATCAACTATCTTATAAATTCTGTTAACTATACTTAAATAAAACTACATGAAAATTACAAAAATATGGTGTTATTGCCTACATACATATAACGCAAATACTAAAAGACGTGCACAACAGATCCACATAAAATGCTGTTTTCGTACGTGTATGTGTACAATAGTATAAAAAGTACATACGCCAACGACAGAATAATGCTGTCTCTCACTTCCAATGAACTCACAGTTACAAAAAAATTTAGAAAGGATTGCACAACAACAAAAAGTAGTGAAAAAAGTCCTACAAAAACTTATCCTTCATACAAATCGTATGGTAGAAAATGTCGGGTCATTTTGACCCAGATAAACGTATAGTGCACCTGTCAGTTTTTTGTCTCTGTTATGCACATATCGTCGCTCGTATGACTAACCGACGTAACTAGCATTTTTTGCGAAATTGAGTTAAAGGTGTCAATATATTTATTTAGTCATACTGCATTATGTCAGAAAATATTAAAACTATAAATAAAACAGTTTGACTAAAAAACGTAAATGGCTTTGAGCGTATCTGACATATTATATGTTAAAACACAAAAACGAAAAAAGAAAAACTGCTCTCCTGAACAATTAAGAAATTTCAGATACGTCAGTTAGTCATACGAGCGACGATATGTCACATATGTAAAATTTTTTCAACATGGTTGCAAAGATAAAAGTTCAACAAATAAAATGGTTGATTATTTTTTTTTTACTTTTGATTTTTAATATGTTTTTTTTTGCAAATTAAAAGTGCCTCGGGTCAATATGACCCTATAAACGGGTTTAAGGTTAAGTTCACGATATCGTTTGTAATAAAATAAATAAACTGGCTATTTCAGCCCTTGAAAGGATTTTGACCGAATTTCTTATAATTAAATTGTGTTGTGCGTGTTATTAAATGTTCGAACAGTTTATGTTTAGTTTTATGCCTACTCCGAACGGCTAATCTGCGTGTTCTCAAGAAGCTTTTCATGTCATTATTTACTCTCTGAGGTTTGCTATTGTCTGCAGAGAGGTAACGGCCGAACAGACAGAAAAATTAATTCAGTTGAAAAAATTTTCTATGTCAGATGGAATTGAACAAGGGTTCTCTGGCGTATGGGTCACTCACTTTACCCACTGCGCCATGACCACACGTTTGCGCATTGTTACATTTTCAGATAAATTAAATTAATTCAAAAGTTACTTGGCGTTAATTCTATTAAGTGATAGTGTCGGGGGAGGAGAGGGTGGTTTATTTAACCAGAATTAACTAATACTATGTTCACACAGAGAGTTTAGTTTGAGTTCAACCAAAACTGTTTATATAGAGACGCGTCGGCAGAATTGAGTTTAGTGTGACATCTCTTTGTTTACTTATGTGTTCTCATATTTTTGGAACCTTCACCACAATCATATCAATTCCACTTGAGGACAAGGCTGCAGCCACTTCTCCGTACACATAAAAGTTCTTCTTTGCGCTGCGCAAATCGGAATTTTTATCGGCCCATACTGATATGAAAACCTCATCTTCTACATATGCCAAAGTTATTTTCTGCGCTTTTTTGCTAATTTTTTTCAAATAGTAAATTGCCAAATTTTAGAAACATCTGTTTCTGACACTTCTCAGCCCAAAATCCTTTAATACTCTGAAAGTACCTTGTCATCTAGAACGTTGCATTTGCACATAACTTTTCATATGAACATCAGCATACTTTTAGGCATTTCTCAAATTGATTTTTGATAAACTCTGAAAGCAAATTGAGTTTATATTGAGTTTTATCCCGCATAATTATAATGGAAACTCAAGAGTTTATAATGGTGAAATTCAACTTTGTACATCATGAAAAATATTTTGTTTCACATATGTAGGGAGTAAATAATTGTTTATATGTTAATAATAACAATTTATATTAATTTTTAATTGTTTATTGATTAATATACTGTTCAATAAAGTGTACATAATAACAACAATTTTATTTCGCGATGTGACTGTTACAAAAAAAATTATCAAATTGAATTTTTAATTCAATATGGCTATGGATTTGAATGAGGTATTTAGACAAGAACTACTTCAAGTAATGGAACCAGGATAAGAAAAAGGATTTTCAAAAGGCTTAGAGCATGGATATGTCTAAGGATGGGGACAAGGATAAGGACAAAGATTTTGACAAGAATGCAAACAACGTTTGAGGCAAGGATAAGAACAAGATATATGTAGGTCAAGAATTAAGACAACGATTAAGATAAGGGCAAGGACAAGAATTGCAATAATGGTAAGGATAACAATTAAGACAAGGATTTGGACAAAGATGTGGACAATAATTGAAGAGAGGCTTAAGGAAAGGGTGAGGATAAGGATATTGAAAATAATAATGACAAGTATAAGGTAATGGCTAAGGATATCTTAAGGGATAAGAATTAGGATACATATATGAATAGAGACAATAATAAAGAAACGTTGACACTTCAAAATGCCAACGGGTGCATCGATGACAGCTAAGTTTTTTAAAGTAAAAATAATTTCATAAGCAATTGTTTTTACTCATTACATTATATATCTTTTTATTTTATTTTTTTTCTTGTTTGAAGTTAAAGCTAAGTTAATATCTGTTCTGCCAAGACTGCCTTGGTTCGAAATGGGGTGATAGATTAGTAGGAAATAAAGGGGCAATCAACTGAAACATGTGTAGGATGATAAAAAGCCGTAGAAACATGTGTATTTGAATCTAAGGTTATTCAAAATTGCTAAATATTGATGAATTATCAATTCCGGTTGATAAGAAATGAGTAACGAAAATGTAGAAAGGTCTAAATGGACGAAAAATGTAAGTCTAAATCTTTCTGCTGCAATAATTAATATTTGATCGAGAGCACACAATTATTTTGGGTTACAGGGACCTTATATCTACAAATTCGCATGCGGGGTAACCTGGGTGGCAGGTAATAACCTTTTTTTGGGTGGCAACACAAGGGTTAATGAGGAGGAATATGAATAAATTTAACATTGTTTGCCAAGTCGGGACTGTAAGGCAGATGACCCATCAATTTCACGTTTTGAATGCTAAAAAATTCTTTTGTTTGAGCTGATGTGTGTGAGCACGCATTGTAGTTATGTAGGATAAATCTTCCTATGGTGGTTTGTTTTTTTTTTTCTTGGTACAGTTTTTTTACCATTTGCTTGGATGTGCTTCGTCCTCGGATAACTTATGTATTATAAGTGTATATCCATGTATTTTTCAGCACTTCCTTGATCTAATCGACATAATCGACATGACCTTTTTTGAGCAACCATGAAATTATAGAGTATCCAACAAATGCATGCTACTCCATCTCACGTTATGTCACATGACGGTCTGCAGCCAACAGTTTACGCACTGCATTGATGTTTTCTGCCACCAGCTTTTTACAGTTCCTGAGTGCTGATGCATCACTAAAAGTCAAACTAAGTAGATCAATGCATTCTTTTCTTGTAAATCAACGTCGATAATCGTAAAGAATCATCACTCAAAAATGTTCATGTGCAAGTTCCATTTTTTTGCTGATATCCTTTTTTCAAACTATTGTGAACAACACAAAAAGCGCACCTACACCAAACGTTGTTAGTACGTTATGCTAGAAAATGTCTATTTTTCAAAAATTAACCTTAGTGTTGACGAGGCGCATGACTTAAAAGGCAACCCTCATAATAAGGACTTTTACTCCGTTTCGTAATCATAGATACATAAAAATACACCAGTATTCAAGAAATAGTCTATTATAGTTCAATAGAATATAATAGAAACAGTGAACTTATCCTGGCGAATTGAAGCCAAAAAAGGACAAAATGGATTTATCGATTAATAAAGTCTTGGGATAAGCACGTTATTCTCCGAATCAATTATCTTGAAAAGAGCAAAACTGTGGTGTATGTTATAAGGTGTTAGTGGTACTATTTGAATCTGATTTGAAGCGAAAGCGGTTGCATCTGATAAAAAAAAGTGCGCTTCCACCACTACTGGCACAAAAGTCCACAATCTTAACGGGAAAAAGGCATGAATTACCTATTACACTGTTTTGCCATTCATCATATTCTGAATGTTCCCTGTGTCAAAAGACACTTGACTCCAATTATGAGGTCGTAGAACACTTCTAAAAACGCTAAACAGGGTGTTTCGAGCTGTAAAATAAGTTTGACCAAATCAACTGTCTCTTGTTTAATCTTTCATGGACTTTTTCCCTTAACTTCTAAGCAACAACGAGAGCAGTTTTCTTGCGATCGATAACTTGAACGGCATGTTTAAGTTCTCAATGATTTTTCCGCATTTCGTTTGCCGATTTTTGTAATAAATAAATGTTAAGTTTATACTGGAGTTTAAACGCTGCATTTGGTGATTTAAGATCTGATTCAATTAACTAAATTGGCCCATTAAGTAAATTGAAGAAAAGGACATGAAAAATCACTCCAAAGACATTCGCATATCGCTTTATAAATTCATTTAAACCTCTTTCTGCACTTTCGCATTCATTTCAGCTAGAACATCATCGTCCAACCTCCAAGTCACTCAAAAGATCATAAAAATGAAAGTTTCAGAAAAAAACCAAGCAAGCCATCATCACTTTATGGCACTTTTGGCACCCACAGGATTTCAACGTTTCTCAGCTTCACTGGACAAATTTAATTGTGGGGAGAAAAAAATCCATCCTGTCTTGACCACTAAATCAAGTAGCAAGCAAAATAAAAACAAAATAAAAACAATCATGAATTGCTTCAAAGTTCACACAAGCAGCACTGCAATAAAAATGCTACAAAAACTTTGCAAATGCAGAAAAAAAAAGGGTTTTCACTGCGCACACTTAAAACGTATTGAGAAAATATGCAAAAAACAACAACAAAAACAAAAACAAAAGCTGAAGTTTAGCCAAGCGCATAAAACTTAAAAAATCTTGTTGAAACATTTGAACTTAAGAAATTTAAAATAAAACAAAATTTTCTAGCATTTTTAAATAGTTGTTAACATGGTTGAATTAATAAGGTTAAAGCAAGGTTGAGAGCGAGTGCCCAAAAATGTCAAATCGAAGTTGACAGCTCATACAAAATCTGAAAGCGAAAATTGATAAGATGTAAAGCCGAAGAAGTTGTCTTTGTTGTTTTTCATTGATTTTGACAATTGTGGGTACTGAGAAGAGAGTAAGTTCAGCCCTGAGACAACCTTATTAATTCAGTCATGGTTGTTAAAAAATTTTTACTTAAATGAGTTCAGACAAGTTCGTATCTAAGTAGTTTGTAGAGTCAAATTCAACTCCATAAACCTTTTTGTCTTAAAGGGCTACATGTAAAATCTTGCGGCTTAGCATCACTAGGCATTGCTAGATAAATTCTGCAAGTCCCATTCGAATGACTTCTTCTTGTTCCGTCACATTAAGAAAAAAATACGAGGCCTACGTTGAGGCCTTCAAAACCTGGATTCGGAGGTACCAACTTCAGAGTGGCAAAACTGTTTCGGAAATTGTTTCAAACGAATTAAAACTTGTTTTGATCATCTTGGAGAATGCCTTAAAAAACAATAAAAGCATTTTCACTGACTGTTTTTTTCATTGCTATGCTCAATATTTAAATGGCAACACTCGGTTTTTGGAAAAAACTAGACGAGCGAATAATATTTTTATTTATATACGCTCTGTTCGTAAGACAATCGACCAAATCCGACGTAAGAACTAGACGAGTACATATTAAAGCACTTATAGACACTCGGTTTGAGGGACAACCAGCTGAATATACCAGAATATAACGAGATCTAGCTAAGCTTCTTACTACGATCAATTAGACAACGGTTTGACCTTCGGTCTGAACGGCATTCCACCTCTCGGTAGATTGATTTAAAAACTTACTACTTGTTGCCAAGTACAGATGGGCAAGAACACTACGTTTTTGAACCGTGCCAAAACCTAACAAATGTTACCATCTTTTATGATGGTTAACGATTATTAAATATATTTGTTTAATTAACGATTTTCGACCAAAAATTCTATAAAAAATGAACGAAGCTACGCAAAAAATAAATTCTTGACAAGTACAAAATTATTATGAATAAAATAAGCCTGCAAAAAAATCAAAACGATCGGTTCATTGAGCTTCGAAAAATCTTGGTCACCGACTTTGAAAACATGGTTTCGAGAAAAACGCGTTTGAAAATAAGGGCCAGTACTGCGCGCTCTCGTAGGCAGCTCACTCACTATAACTATAACTTTGTTATTTTTGTTAGATATCGACTTGAAATTTTCACCACATATTCCTGAGACTTTAAGAAAATGCAAAAAGTTTTTGAAAAAAAAAAGTATATTTCCCCCCTTAATACACGGCCGGAGATAGCAACAGAGGTGCGATGAGTACAATCCATAAGAAGACGAACGGGCATAGGGGAAAAGACAATTAATATAGTAAATACTAATGGCCAAAATAGCTTGCGGTTATATATCATATATAAGATATTTTTTGGTTGAGAACTGAATATTCGTTTGAATATTTCGTTATATTAATGGTGTATGTTAATCTTGCTTGATACTGATGGTAGTTGTGTATTGTAATGCATTAGCCTGCGTGCATTACTGATAGTGATAAAGGTCCGATCTGAGGTTCAAATCAGAGCTGAGATACATACATAATTTTTTCAATGAAATTAAATTTAATTGCCTCAGAGAGTTTCCTTTAAATTACTACGTTCAAAATGCTGCCGGTCTCCAAATGACGTCGCCACTATTCTTCAAATACCTAACATTTTTGAAGGGTGGTAACCTAAACATGAACTCACAATAAATTCTTTTTAAAAATTTAAAATAAGTTTTTGTTTAAAATAAAAAAAAAATGTTTTTATTTTATTCCTTTTAAAAAATAAATGCAAGCAATTCTGTGTTTTCTAAGATAAACTATCTTATCTTCTGAATTTTGGAAGTTTTTTTGCATGTGCATCACAAACTAGTTTGCAACAAAATGTACAAGCTTAACGAGTTTTTCTTTGTTTATGATTTTTTTTCTCCGTATAGATAACAACTTCCAACAGTCTCGTTGTGGTATATTAGAAGAAACTACAACTCGTGGAAGAGGTCGCGGCTCTCATCCAAACACGTCTTGAATTTGTGAGCGGAAAAATGGTTTCGACATCACGATTGGATTTACAGCACGGTTTTCTATGTTTCCTTTCCTCAATTCAAAACTTAGGTCCTTCAAAAACTGTCTACGTCTATCGGTGGACACACATCCTGGATTGTGCTCGATATATACAATATATGCAGCCACAGCTGCTACATGGATCACGTTGAAAAACAATGATGGCCATTACATCGATGTGTCTTTCGGTTTGTTTGTCCATATTGTCAACGCCTCCTTTGGTCTTGTTGTAGTACGTAATAATATCAGGTCTAGCAGTTACTATTTCTCCTAATATAGGTTATATTTGAATTGTTGATAACAGAACAACTGCTTTTTTCTTTTTCGGTACTTATTAGCACAAACATAACACTATGATATAACACTAAGATATTTATTGCCTCTAAATTTAGCAACTAATAAAAAAAAAAATTTATTACAAATATATTTTTAAATTGTTTTTAAAAAGCAGAATCCACGAAACATCGATCTAGATGAATATAAGAGCATTTTCACGCTATTTTTCTATATAAATTATATGAAGGTACCTGGCTACCTCGTCACTCTGATCAAGGCGTTTGTTTTTTCTCTCACATAAGGGTTAAGCATGACTGAATGTATTTGTAAAGCTCACAGTTTTTCCAATATAAGTGGAATAACTATAAGACTATTGGTGTAAGGAAAATTGGGGAGAGAATTCAATCAAGGTATATTTCTAATGTTGCTAATGAGTAGGGATCGCAACAGGAAGTTTTTTTTAATGTTTTAATCTCCAGCGGTTACTACGCCCGAAAAATATTTAAGTTTAATTAAGTTTCTACTTTCCTGATTTTGAATACTGATTTTCCAAAATCTTGACTTTATTATAAAATTGGGATGGCAGTTTCTTGACCAGAAATTTAAAATTGTTCTATAACTTTTGTTTGTTTTTAATCTGTAGTTTTTTTCGTCGTTGCAAAGTGTAAACTAAAGTTTTTATTTTTGATCAATACTGATATGAAACAAGCATAACACTAATGTATCAAAAATATTTTTTTTTAATCGCATCTAAATTTCATAGCATTTATAAATATTTTATTTGCTGATTATGTTTTCGTTTTGTATCAAACATGCCTAAGCATCCATTCCATAACCACAAATTAACCATAACCACAAATTTCTATCCACACTGCTTAGTAATACATAAAAGTGTTACAACATATATTTTCAAAAACAGAAAATCACTCTAAACTCTTACATCGACACTCACACATTCAAATATTCCTATGACCAGTAATGAAATTTGATACCTTTATTTACACTGATTTTCATTTTAATTAAGTGGAATGTTACGAATGATTGTGGCTTTCCGGAAAACACTACTACAATGGCAAAAACAAATATTTGTGAACATGCCCTATTGTTGTGCACAGAAAAAAAAGAGTAGAACTTTTACCTAAAAATGTAGTCAATTCAGCTAAAGTAATCCGGTGATTTTCAGTCAACGAATTTGATTAGGTGCGCTACCAATTTCTAAATGTTAATTATATGCAATTATATTGGGTAGTTTAACTGCGAGAGTAGCTAAAAAAACCTAAATATTTAGGTGTACCTTCAACCATAAAATAGATAAAACACATAATTTATTAGAAGAATTAGCTAATTTTTTTTAAACTATGACCACTTCAGATTAGGCAAGCCACCTACTAAGTGTAGAAAAATCATCTAATTATTTAGATAGCATTCCCACTTAAGAGTGGGAATGCCGTGCAAAAAATATGCAAAAAATATGTTTTTTGTTTTGCAATTTCTATTTTGAAATTTCTTTTTCTATTTCTATTTCTATTTCTTTTTCTTTCCTTAGGTGACTTTACTTCATTTCGTCACATGATAGAGAAGAAAGATTTGTTTAATAGTAGATAGAATGAGAGAGATATATACATTGTATAAATGACTGAAAAATTTCTTTGCCACCGCTGAGATTCGAACCTGTGATCTCAAGATTTCAACAACCAACGACTTATCTATTGAGCTAAATTTCCAATACAAGAATTTACGCTACATACCAATTAATCAAATTGCTGTAGATGCCCATAATTTCAGAGTTGTGGACCTCATATTTTTATATACATTTTGTTCACAAGTTATCAAACGGTGAAACAGCACAGCGGTAAAGCGTTTGACTATAACGCCAGCGGCCCGAGTTCAAATCTCGCAATGAGGCTTTAATTTTTGTAAAATTTTCTCACTTTGTTTTTATTTATGTTTTTTATAGGAGACCGCTGTGCTCTCCTTGGGCTGCACAGAAATAAAAAATTCAAATACGGGAAAAAAACAAGTTGTAAGGAAAGCATTTGATTTATCCACGTAAATATTTATATAAAATTTATACTGAGGCGTGGATAATGCTAATATGCGTTATTTCCCTAGTGTACGAACAAATCGACAACTTGCATTAGGTAAAATAACTAGAAGAATTAGATGATTTAATAAGCAAAATTTTAGTTGAATTAACTAATTTGAATTAGGTGAATTACCTAATGCATGATTGTTAAATTAACTGTGTAAGTAGAAAAGTTGTTGAAAAGATTAGGTGAAATAGAAACTTTCACATTAGCTAAACTAGTTTAGGTAATAAATCAATTCTTTTATTTTCTGTGTGGGTAGACGATTAAGAGATAAACAAGTGTTTGTTGCCGGTATTAGTTTGAAATGTGTTAAATAATCAAGTAGTGAATAAATTCGAAAAGCGTGCATTATAACCTTTAAAAATATCTTTAATTATAACTCCTAACTAACTTTGACAGATAAGTTTGTGTTGTGAATTATAATGTGATATCTGCGGATTCGGAACTTAGTAATCCAAACACTAATATAAGAATCCGATTTTTCCCAGAGGTCTCGGGTTCGAGTACTAGTCAGGCCATTGTGATGCGTTTAAATCTTTCTTCACTTTCTATCCTAATTTCTAATCAACTGAAATAAAAATTTTATCAATATTTACGACTTGAAGTTGTAGTTGTGGTTTACACATAACCACTGTTTATTTGATCCCGTAAGATGGAATAAGGTCGTATACCATTTCTTTAAATATGAGGCTATTTTTTTCGTTGGCCACGAAAATACCTTCTTGGGGCATACATCTGTAAATTTATTGGTCTCTCCGTTTGAAAAATTTTTTTCTATTTTTCTTTTTTTATTCTTGTTGTTCCATTTTTCAGCTTTTTATTTCGAATTAGAATTTTTTTTTTTGTCATATGAAAAATTTTCAATGTTATGAATTTTACGTAATTATAGAGAAGTAATATTCCTACATTAAGCAAACATTTTGCTTGATCTAAAAAAATTTAAAATTAAGTCTCATTAAGGCTCAAATCAAGCACAAAAAACTAAAATTAAGAAAAAAAAATGTTATAATGAGTATTCCCAGTGTACCAAGACTGCCTTTTTCGAATTCATTTGTGAACCTTTTCTGGTAGAAACATTCATTTTCGGCACTCCTAAATGAACACTTTTTGTATCATTCGTCGGACTAAAATGCCTCTCAAAAATGAACTTTATTTTGTTCGGAAAGGAGTTAAAAAAGAACCATAAATTGTACTTTTTTTGTTCGAAAATGAGTTAGAAAACGAACCATAGAAAAGTTATTTTTTGGCTCTCGGAAATTAACCTTTTTGAATCAATCAAATCAATCAAATTTTTTTTAATCAATCACCAGACGAAAATGCCTCTCAGAAACGAACCTTTTTTTTCTTACGAAATGAGTTAAAAATAAACCATAGAAAAGTAGCTGTATATCCATCTCCCTTCTTATGGCGAGAATCAATTCGCAATTGTAGAAAAGTTTATATGATGTTCATATGAAGGTTAACATTTTAACAAAATTAACTATTATAAAAATATAACAAAGGTTTAAATTCTTCTTTTTTAGCTCATTATAGAATATATGGCGTCCGTGGCGTAGTTGGTTAAAGTGCGTGGCCGCTGTGTCAACGAACTTTGGAAACCCAGGTTCGAACCCCAGCAGCGACAGAAAATTATTTGAATTAAAATAATTTTTCTGTACGGTCGCCACCTCTCTGCAGACAATGGCAAACCTCAGAGAGTAATCAAAATGCCATGTAAAGCTTCTTGAGAACGAGAACATTCATCGTTCATCGCCGTTCGGAGTCGGCGTTAAGCATGTAGGTCCGGTTCTCGGTCAATTGTGTATAAACTTAATAACACGCACAACACAATTGATCATAAGAAGCTAGGTCAAAGTCCTTTCAAGGGCTGAAATGGCCAGTTATTTATTTTATTTTTTTTTTTATAGAATACAAAAAAGTACACGGAAAAAAATGAAACGTGAAAAATAATATTAAAACTTCACAAAGTAATAATAGTTCAATTAAAAAATACTGTTTGTTAGATTAATCCAATAATTTTACTAAGATCTCATGAACAATTAATCGGACGATAGTTATATATGCGATTCAAGCTTCGAAAATTACTGAAATAAAGTGTAGAATCTTCTGAAACTCATATTAAAAAGTTGGCATAAGAAATAGTACAGGGAAGTTCTGAAAATTTTTGTCTAGGATACCATGTAATTATTACAGTGTATCAATCACAAAATTTAAAATAACAATCACTGCGCACGTGTTCTAAGTATTGCGCATGCGCTAACCTTACATACAACGATAGGAATATATGTGCACAGACCAACACATACGCTAGCATCGGCTGCGAAAGCGCAAAGTTGAAGCTGTTGAAAACACAAAACCAAAAGTATGCCAACGCTTTGTTTTGATTTGTGCACACTGTAATTAATAATTGGAGAATTTACGATCTGCAGTCGTTTATTTTGTGAATTTCAACAATTTTGTCAGTCGTTAAGTAAAGTCGCAGAGAGATGGGTGCAAGATAAATATTAATTATAAAGTATATTGTTATGTTAAACTTACTAAGCTGAAAGGAGGTTTTGTTTTTAAAATTTTAATATTTTTCTGAATTTTACTATAGCAAATATTACTTTAAAAACCTTACAAGACCTACTTCCATCACTAAAAATACCAACAAAAGAGGCATTAAACGACAGAGACGAAGTCCAGAAAATTATAAATCTCCTGGACCAGTACCTTCTTTAAAAATGGAACCCTTCGAAAGCTGAGGCACGTGGTGGATTTCTTTTTCACGTACATGTTAGCTTATATATTAATTTTTTAAAAATATCTATAATTTATTATTTATTATTTTATAATTGTAATTCTCTTATTTATTATAACTGTATACAGGAAATTATGTCCGAACAAGTTTAGAGAAGCTCCGAAATACTTTGGCATTGTTTGACCTTCAACTTCAACCAAGATCAATACTTGTGGGCTCACTTGATAACATCATCTCCCCACATATCGTAGTTGATAACATTCAATATGATTTCGAGACACTAGTTCGGGCTGTTGAAGTTTGTTTCAAGATAAAAACTAAAACTAAAATAAAACCACATTTCCATAAACTAGAAGAAGTTCAAAACTTCTCATCAGTGATCAAACAATGTAATGGTAATTTTTATATAATCAATAAATGGTAATATATCAGATAAATGTAACATATCTTCTATAAAATATATATAATGTATTTATTTAAATCGTATGTAAGTTTTACCTTATGTATTTATTTATAAGCGCCTCATTTTAAACTTTTAAATAATAAATTTAAATCATCTCAATCAAATAAATCATTTAAATCATAAACTTTTAAGTAATAAACTTTATAAATCATCACATAAATAAAAATAAAGTTGAAAACAAATTTTGAGCTTAAGGCCAAGCATGTTGACATCAAGACAACATGAAGACAAAGAAGGCAACAACCAACAACAACAACAATGGCTCTGTATAGAGCAAATCATACAGCTTGACTATACAGACTGTTCGTTGGCCGCTACACCAACTCATCAGTAGTCTAGTATGACTTTTCACTGTGATCCACTCAAGCTACTTAGGTTCTACTTATACTGCCAATTATGTCGAGAAAGTGACCCGGGATTTATTTTAACACAAGAACGCTTAAGTTCTTATCTACTTCTATGCAACCCTGTTTCAAGGTTAACCGAAATCGTATCATACTTTTAGGCATAGCCTTAATTCATGTGTATCTTCGAAATTCGATCACAGCGGTTTACCGCTATCAGAGCATATTGAATATGTTGTTATTATGCTGTTGAGCTTCTCCCTTTTTCCACACTTCCATTTTTAGGGTTCAGTTAGTTTAACTGATGGTACACCTAAGATGGTGTGGAGACCATTTTTGTTATGAAAGAATTTGATGTTTTTTTTTTGTGATTAACACACAACTAATAATTTTTCTTATCATTTTTATGGGCGTGCTCTCCCAGAAATTTAAAATTTTAATATTTGAATACGGCCTAGTAGAACCTAAGTAGCTTGAGTGGATCACGGTGAAAAGTCATACTAGACTGCTGATGAGTTGGTGTAGCGGCCAACGAAACAGTCTGTATAGTCAAGCTGTATGATTTGCTCTACACAGAGCCGTTGTTGTTGTTGTTGCCTTCTTTGTTTTCATGTTGTCTTGTTGTCAACATGGTTGGCCTAAAGCTCAACATTTGTTTTCAATATAAATAATGAAAGTCCGTATTCAAATATTAAGATTTAAAAATAAAGTTTTAAAATAAAACTAAGATTTTTTTACTTGAAGAAATGATAACGATCGTAAGTATACAGTAGATTTTTGAAAATTAATGTTAACTATTTTCTGGAGTAAATGTTAATGCAAAAGCCGCACTAATTAATATTTATACTCGGTAAATAGTTTTGCTTTGTATTTCTGCATTATATTTTTTCCAACATACGGTAAAGTAGTATACACGGTTACTCACTGTTAGTTTTACTGAGCACATGCTATCAATTTTCAAGGTTAATACATTTCACTGTGTGTGACACTGTAATATTTCATTGGCATTGTTTTGCTAAAATAACATTTTGTCATTACGGGCGCACGGTTCCTGGGAAAAACTGTAAAATTTGAGTTTATTTTTGACGAAATTTTACGATTTATTTTTTTCCGTGTAATGTTTATGATTTATTTCCTCATTTATGAACAAAAAATGGTTCTTTTATGGGAAATTGTTTCTACTGATATGATGAAAAAATTATTATTTTTTTAACTCATTTAAGAATACAAAAAAGAAACATTTACGATTCATGATGATTTCTGAACAAAAATGCTTCATTTACGAGGAATTTTTACCTACTAAAATGATAAAAAATTATTCTTAGTGCTGAACACTGAACGAGTCCGGTTTTTTGTTGTTGTTTGATGCAGGTTTTCTCTGATTATGGCTCATCGCAAAGACAAATTTAACATAGAAAAAAATTTGTATGAAGGGCCACGCGGGCCATACGGGCAACTACGTGGGCATCTTTGTTCTATAGCAAGCACTTTTAAGCGATAAAATTAAAAAAAAAAATAAAAAAATACTACCCAAAAACGTTCGCAAAACTATCACCTTACACAAAACCTTCGCTTATTGTTCTATTAGTGTCTATTTCTAAAATTTAGTAAAATAAATTATTGCTTGAAAGAAGCATTAAATACTTGATTCTAGAACCTGGTACAAGACTTGAATCAAAAAATATTTTTTGAATTTAAGCAGTGAACTAAGCAAATTTTTCTTTCTTATCTTTTATTGGCATGCTTATAATTCCCAACATGTTTATATGAAAACATTTTCAAGATGGTGCGGATTGACAAACTATGACATTGTTCGAAGACACAGTCTTATCTGTTACTTTACTTGGAAACATGTTAGAGTCTACGAGATATATTTTGTATATTTGAGTAGTTTTTTATGATCGGTTATGCTACATCCTTTATCTTTGGTGAAGGATTTTCATTATAATAAGTAAATTAAGTTTTTAAAATCAAGCAAAACATTCTAGTATTAAGAAATTTTCCCCCTTACCCAGAGGCCGAAAAAAAAGGTCATGATTGTGCATTTTTTTAAGGAAACCTAAGCAATATTTTTAAATGAGGGTTTTTATACCTTAAAATATACACATTCAGGAGTATGTGTATATTTTTTTATTAAAAACAATTTTATATTATGATAGATACAGAATTTTTTGTAGAACGCTCTGAAAATGCGGTGACCAAGATTGCTCCTCCTAAATTCATCTGCAACAAAAAACTGAACAACATTATAAAACTAGATACTTAAAACTCGTATTTGTTGTAGCTGATTTTGAAAATATTGATTTTTCACAAAACGGCGGACTTCCGAACGTAAATTAACGATTTTCGACCAAAAATTCGTCATTATTTTGCCTATAAAAAATGAACGAAACTACAAAAAAAAAAAATCCTATAACAAGTACGAGATTATTATAAATAAAATAAGCCTGCAAAAAAATCAAAACGATCGGTTAACTGAGTTTCGAGAAATCTTGGTCATCGACTTTGAAAACAAGGTTTTGAGAAAAACGCGTTTGAAAATAAGGGCACTGCGCGCTCTAGAAGGCGGTTCACTCACTAGGCTATAACTTTGTTATTTAGACTTGATATCGTCTTGAAATTTTCACCACATATTCTTGAGACTTAAAGCTTTAAGAAAATATAAAAAATTTTTTGAAAAAAAAAGTTCTGGGTATATTACCCCCCTTAAGAAAATTGCTTACTTGAATCAAGCAAATTATTCTAGTTTTCAGTAAATTCTTTAATTGAATCAAGCAAGTTGTTCTCAATTCATGGTAAATCATTTTTTTAAATCAAGTAAATTGTTCTAGTTTTCAGCAAATTGTTTACTTGAATCAAGCAAATTGTTCCCACTTCAAGCAAATATTAGACTTGAATATAGAAAAAAATATTCTGGAGTTGTAGGCAAATGTTTCTTGAATTTAACATTTTTTTTTTAATATCATGTTAATATAAAGTATCTAGCAAAATAATGCTTGAATTGAGAAATTTAAGCATGAGTGTAAACTGATAGCCTATTTGCTTGATTCAAGTACAGAATGCTTGATTTTTTTCTCTCCGTGTAGAAGGGTTGGAAGTCAAGAAATGGTAATTTAATACGATGGAACGCGTTACCACTGAAAAACGCGTAAAAATTATTAAATCGTCCATTTTTGTTAAATTTTTTTTTTAAGATTTTTCGAAGCAAATTTTTCTCAGCGATGAGGCCCATTTCGCGCTAGGTGGATGCGTGAAAAGCAAAATTGCTGTATATGGGGCTTTGAAAATTCTCAAGTGATTATGGAAAAGCTATTGCATTCGCAACAAATGACTGTCTGATGTGCATTATGGTAAGTATGTTGGTCTCATTGATTCGTATTTTTTTGAAAACGATCCAGGGGCAACCGTTACAGTCATTTCTGAGCGCTATATCAGTAAGTTAGCCAATTTTTTATAGCCTGAAACTGAAGATATGGATTTGGACGATATGTGGTTTCAAAAAAAGTAAAATATACAGGCAAATGACAGTCGGTGCAAGACACTCGTGAGAAAATTGCCAGTTGTCATTCCTACCTTGTATAATTGTATCATATACGAAAGATATTAAATTCCCGAAGTTAAGATCAGCGAGTAACAGACCCACTTCACCAACAAAGGCTTTTGTTATTGTGTTCAGTGATCGACAGCGTTAACTTTATATAAATCTGATTATACATATAAGCGCCGACTTTAAAGGCTTTGTGTTCATAAAGAAATTAATATATTTATGACAATAAAACCCATTGGAAAAAGAAATAATTGGATACTTCCTTCTGCGGGTTTATTCGTAATTGCCAAGCGAAGGTTTAGGAAAAAAGGAAAATCGAAAAATTCTCAACAGGTGGCGCGTTAGGCGCACATTCGCTTTGCGTACGCATGCGCTGCAGTTCAGTTCATCCGATTGCGATAAAACTTTGTCAACTTATTGCTTGCACTTGCGCAATGGTAATAGGCATAGTGGGCTTTATTACATACTGAAATACAATGCCAAGAAAAAAATTAAGTATCACCCAAAATTCGTACATTTTTGGATGTTAATTCATAAGAAATAACACCCAATTTTTGGGGACTATTTCACAAATTTTGGGTGATACAGTAGACGCATACAGTAGTGAAATTTGAACTCTCGGAAATTAGAACTAGCGTTTTTAATACATGACACGCTCTAAAATTAGAACCGTCAGTTCTAATTTCCGAGCGTTTTCTTTTTTTGTTTGCTTTTAATACTGAAAAATTGCATAGTCGTCATATCATATAAAATTTTTCGTATGAATGTTCTGTCATATCTCTCTTCAACGACGCACTTGATGTCTGCTCAACGACTGAAAAAGAGAGAACAATATGTTTGAATTGAGCGAGCACAATTTTGTTTTTGAAATATTTTTTTTTTTTGTTCTTTAAACTGTGATGAATTTTCATAAATCGGTATGTTTTGTGGTCCTTTTATGTGAATAAAAATAAAATATCTTTAAGCCAAAGTGTTTTTTGTGTATTTTCTAAGCGAAGATGCATTTTTATGTTAATTTTTATTTAAAAAAAAACCTTTGGAAATTAGAACTTCTCGAAAATTAGAACTACCCCAGAAACAAAGTGGTTTTAATTTACGAGCGTCTACTGTACTTAATTTTTTTTCTTGGCATTGTATTTCAGTATGTAATAAAGCCCAATGAAATACTTACCAATCAAAATTAAGTTGGGGATTATTTCATTTTGTTTTTTTTTGTTTTTTTTTTTTTTTTTTTTTTTGGGTTTATTTTATTCGGTTGGGTATTTCGTTCCATAAATTTGGGGGTTATTTAATGTTTCTGTGTTAATGCGCCTTTTACAAATAAATCATTCTGGAAAAGGCTTATATTTTAAGATTAAACATTTCTTTTATTCTTTTTTCGTTTTTTTTTTTTTCAAAAAGGCCCAATAATTAGGGTTTATTTCATTTTCATTTAGGTTTTATTTCATTGCATTTGGGCATTATTTTATTTCAGTAATTTGGGGTTTATTTCATTTTCATTGAGTCTTATTTCATTGGGTGTTATTTCATTGGGGGTTATTTCATTTGGGGGTTATTTCGAGGATCTATAGTGGGGTGGGCATAGGACAAGGGGACGTGGCATCTTCTATACAACCCAAAATCTGCGATATCAAATATTTTTTTAATTATAGGTTACACAGCATCGGAATTTGATATTCGAATTAAATTTTTACGTGCCGTTCCACTGGTACAAATTTATGTGTGTTGGACGAGTTGTGTGTCACTTTTTTAAAAGCCCAAATTTAAGGAATAACTCTCGAACTATAAGTCAGATATTAATTTAACTCAATAAGCACGTACTATTTAGTTCTTTGACTGGCGTTGAGTAATCATTGGACAAAGGGGCGTGGCACTGCCCATACAATTCAAATTTATGGCATCGAATAGCTTTGCAACTCAATGCCGCATAGCAATAAAATTCGGTATGGAGTTGCCACTTGGTGATATCCATCAGAGATTTGCACAAGCCCAATCGTCATTTTTGCCACTCGAATAACAGTCGTCGTCAGGCACAATCGTACACAAAAATTAATGCACGCATACAGCTCGAGTTCGTAAACAACGATTAGTGCTAAGCACAGTTTCTCACGATTGCGAATAAATACACTGAAAAAAATAAGTTAGCTTAAAATTAAACACAATGTGTTCACAAAATGTGTTGTTAATTTGACTTTTTTTTCATACATTTTTCAAAATTTTTAAATACATTTGCTCTTACTTTGACGAAATTTGTTGCAAGCTATTTTTTAAACACAAATATCGTCAAATTAATAACAATTGTCGTCAATTTTAAAACATTTTTTTTTCAGTGTACTTATAAAGGCACCATCCAGACAATGCAGACATTCGGATGCTTCGCTAAACACCTGAGTGTCTGTTGTTGCATGAATTTTTTTTGACGTAGAATACGTCATTCTCGGAGGTAAGTAGGGTGGTTGATAGTGATCAGGTGTCGGTATTTATATAACTTTTTGAGCCTTTGGTGGGCCTAAAGTACTGATCGTACAATGTTGATGTTAGCACTTGTTGGTCTGCTTGATCCTCAATGCGACAAAAATTCATGTTAGAACTCTCTAACTTATCTAAATATTACACAATTACATGAAATATCAAGCCAACATTTGATGTTTTTGTTTGCTTAAACTTGCTACCTATTTATCGACAGTTTCCGGTTTTATCGACAAAACCATAAAATTTGTATGGGAGCCCCCCTAAGGAGTGGTCGGAAGGAATAGGTGTCAAAGACAAAAATGTTCTTTTTGCAAAAGTAATGGGGGTTGGTCATACATATTAACCCTCTCCGGCACTCTCTTAAAGGTCATATGCTCAGGTGCATGGAATAAATATACAAAAACAATAAAATTTGTATGGGAGCCCCCCTAAGGAGTGGTCGGAGGAAATAGGTGTTAAAGGCAAAAATGTTCCTTTTGCAAAAGTAATGGGGGTCGGTGATACATATTAACCCTTTCCGGCACAAACACATTAAAATTTGTATGGAAGCCCTCCTAAGGAGTGGTCGGAGGGAATAGGTGTCAAAGGCAAAAATGTTCCTTTTGCAAAAGTAATGGGGATCAGTGATGCATATTAACCCTTTCCGGCACTCTTTTAAAGGTCATATGCTCAGGTGTATGGAATAAATATACAAAAACCATAAAATTTGTAAGGGAGCCCCCTAAGGAGTGGTTTTCACATGAGATTTTTTTATTATACAAAAAAATCAACACTGCAGACTGCGGTTAACATTTTTTCCTTGGTGCGAATGGACATAAAAGCATAAATTTTCCTTGTTTTGGCGAATGTTGCCCATGTCTCGCTTCGTTGGGTATTCTTGATTCGCAGGCATTCGTAATCGCGACCACTCGTACTCTATGGTATTCGTATCCTCATCGATTGGTGCATGTATTCGCGCATTATTTTGAATGCAGAAGGCACATTCGGTGCTCGTATATTGAGGATACATTCGAAACGCCATTTGAATGCAATCAAGTTGTTCTCTGATATCCATCTACTAGAACGGAGTAACCACTTGCTTATATCCTTCTACAAGACATATTGGACTTTTTTTTGTTAAAAAGTTTTTAATTTCTAATTAAGTCACCCTTACATTGGCTCTAACCCATACACTAAGGGAAATAACGCATATTAGCATTATCCACGCCTCAGTATAAATTTTATTTAAATATTTACGTGGATAAATCAAATGTTTTCCTTACAACTCGTTTTTTTCCCGTATTTGAATTTTATTTATACCACACACCTACACACACATTCCATACAGCGGGCAAGCAGCCGCCAAGCAACAGCAGCGTCGCACTCTGTTCCTGCAGTTATTTCTTGCCGTTGCAGGTTCTTATAGTTCTCGTTTAGTTTGTGTTACAAGGATAATATATAATGCACGTTTGGTCAATATGATTTGTGATTGCGATGGGTGATGTGTGCGATGATGAATTTATGTAGGGTGGAGTGACAACTCGATATTTTCTCAAAAATATCTTGCAACGGTTGTCACTTACCTGCATATTTGCTTCATACTTTCTCTTACTTTTTCTTCCTTTTTTCTTCCTCTTTTCTTCCTCTTTACTTCCTCTTTTCTTCCTCTTTTCTTCCTCTTTTCTTCTTCTTTTCTTCCTCTTTTCTTCCTCGTTTCTTCCTCCTCTTCAACTTAAATATGTTGTTTTTTAAAATCAATATTTTTATATAAATTTTCTTTAAATGCGATAGTTTTATTTTCAAATAGTAAATATTTGAAAGATATTTAAATATATTCGTGCATAATTTTAATATATTTTTTATTAATTTTATTTTAAATATTTTAATATTTTGTTTAATAAAAAAGTATTTAAATAAATTTTAAATATTTACGTAGTCGGTTTAAGTAAATGCGTTATTGGTGCAAAAATGACTCGCTTTTTGGATAAATTAAAAAAGTTTTTGGATAAATTTAATATTTTTTTCCCTTAGTGTACTTATTCGCCCTCGAATATATGCATGTGGAGTAAAATTGAGCCTTTCCAACTCTCAAATGTTTTGCATTGATAAGCGTCTACGAATAGGTTTTAATTTGTATTATTTTCATGCGAACGAATTGGATGTTAATTTAGATAACTAAGAAAGTAGGGTTTATATAAGCATGTGAGTATGTGTATGCTTAGATTGCAAATCAGGAGCACTTAGCTGTCAAAGGTAACAACATATTTTAAGCTAACTGATGTGGTAAACCATCAGTTTAAGTCACAAGAACACCTTTATAAAATTACCTAAAATAATCAGATACCAACAAACACAAACAGACACACACACAGAGACGCATTTAACCCTTTCCATTTAACAGCTACAACCAAAATGAAAAAGTTAAAAAAGGGTTGTTGTGCACATTTGATGTTATCAACGTCATGTACAAATTAGAGTTCTTCTGTTCATATGGTTAACGCATAAAAAGGTGCAAAAGCTAGGAGTTGACTGTTTAATCCTAAGCCCACGTACCGAACTTTTCAGTTACTCAGGATGTAATACACAGCGATAACACCACAAATTGTTTTGTGGTATGTCGTCTGGTTTATCCTTTGGTTTTTGCTACTTTCACTTGAGGTTCAGTGGAAGCAAAGCGGTATTTTGCATAAAGGTTTACATGTAATTTTGGGACTGAGTTGAATTAATTCCTGTCAATGTTTTGATGGTTGAAAGGTAAGGTAAAACAACCTTTCCAGACTTTTGTTGAACATGAAAACGATTTGTTTTGACATTTTGTATATATATAGTTTTCTTTATTAATTTCTTTACTTCTCTTTTATATCATAAGTAAAAAAGTTCAAATTTTACACATTATTTTACAATAATTAATAAATGAGTTAATGTAGAAATAATTTTAAGAGCTACAAGTTTTAATTGAAATTTAATTAAAGTTGTTATGCTTTTAGAAAAAATTATTACATAAAATTGTTTATTAAACAAAACTTAATTGAAAACTTACATAAATTATGATTTGTTTATATTTTTCTTTATTATTTACATTATTTTGGAGTTTTGAAAACTTATGGGGTGGATTCATGGAGCTTTCAACATGCAGGCTGCCCCCACATGTTTACATTAAATTCGCTGTGATTTTTTTATTTTTTCAATATTCTCATCAATACCAACACTATTTTTTAATTTTTTTTTTTATTTTTTTGTTTTTTTTTTTTGTTCTTTTTGTTTTTAAATTTCTTAAACATAACAATTTATTACATTTACATATTGTAACATAGATGCTTACATTAACATTTACAATTAGCAGCTAGAGTTATACAAATATTGAAATCTATTTGATTTTGTCATAAGAAAAGCACTTTTAAAGGGAGTGAATAAAATTTCATACAAGTATTTTCTGGCATTTAAATTTTTTTTTAATTTTCAATTAAGTTACAAGTTTTCTAAGAATTCTGAAACTAAGAAATTTTGAATAAATTGGTCTTGTGCTTGAAGAAAGCAAAGAATTTTATCAAAGTAAGAAGGTTGTATTCTAAAAATATTATCAAAATGCCAGTTAGTAGATTTCTAATTTTGTTACTTTTAGTTTTTGGTATTATTTTGTCTGTTAAAATATCTCATTTTACAGCTTTTATTTTTAAAGATGTTTGTTATAAATTTGTTTTTTAATGTTGTTCTTGTTGTTCTCGTATTATAGTCGTAAAATAATCCGTACCTCTCTCTTTTCAGCACAAAGTTTTAACTCGTATGTCTACATTTGAATACAAATGTTATTCACTCTGCACTTTTAGAAGTGATTGTTATCGTGGAGGAATTGCTACTGTATTCATATTAGTAGTTGTACTCATCTAATGTATTTTTAGAGATTTAAGTTATTTTGAAAAAAACAGTTTTTTTCATGCTTAATAGTTGTTCTTTTTTTATTGTAACCATATCCCTTTAATCTACACTAGTTTACTTGCAATCACTTGCATTGACTCAAATAGATCAGTGATGTTCACGTAGTACCACGCGTGATGAGACTCGAAACACGTACACGATCGAATGTACGAAGTTCTCTCAATCAGTTGGCGCTGAAACTTAAAGTAATAATATTCGCGCCTCTTGGTCGTGTGTTTTTTTGCACTGCACGAAATGTTTGAGGCATATGAAAATGCGTTATTTGCAGAATAATTATAGTAATAATGCTAATGACAGTGACAATGATAATGATAGTGATAATGACAATCATACTGATAAAGATAATGATGATGACAATGATAATTATAACACAATTCTTGCTTTAAACATGCACAAAAATTTTTGTCAGTGCAGAGAGCGAGAGAGCTACAAACACAAGCGCAAAAGTCGAAAATTGTAGCACTATGCGTGTGAATACCACTGGTCTACATCATGGTATAATAATACAAGGAGCATTGACAACTGCTTGTTTTCTCTACTACAGGAAAACATCTCCTGTCAAAAACAACTGTTTGTGCAAATGCATCTGCAGCTGCTGAAATTGTTGTTTTTTTTTCACTTCTACGTTTTCAACATTGTTTGTGTTTTCAATGGCCGATTGTGTGCGCTCTCTTTTTGAGTATATTTTTTGACAGGAGATGTTTTCCCAAGCAACTGTCAATGCTACCTTGTATTATTATACCATGGTCTAGATCAGTGATGGGCACGCCTATACTATTATATTTTATTTAATTTTGTGCTTGTGGTTGTGCTTTCAACACCGAAAAAAAAAACACGTGCAGGTATCAATAAATATGACGACTCGGCTCGTTTGTGATATATTTTATTTAAAGTTTAGATTTTATTTTTTTTATGTTTTTGTTTTGATTTAAAAATTTAAATCAAAATAAATCAACTAAAAGTATTAAAAACCGATTTTTATAAAGGGTGTCCCAACAAGAACGCAATTGAATGCAGCAATTGAATTGTTTCTCTTGTTGTATGACATGTGGCGCCGTCTTGTTGGAACCACATGCCCTCCACATTCATTTCTTCAATTCTAGGCAAGAAAAAACTGGTTATCATTTCACGATACCGAACACCATTGACTGTTTGCGCTTGACCTGCCTCATTTTCATAAAAAAAAGGTCCAATGATTCCTCCAGCCCAAAAACCACACCACACAGTGACACGTTGAGGATGCATTTGCTTCTCGTGAATCACTCGAGGATTTTCCTCACCCCAAATGCGACAATTCTGCCTATTGACGAAGCCATCAAGATGGAAATGGGCCTCGTCACTGAAGATGATTTTAGCGGCAAAATCAGCATTTTCATGTTGTCTCTCCAATACCCAATTAACGAACTCCCTTCGCTGTCCATGGTCAGCTGGCTTCAGTTCCTGAGTCAATTGAACTTTGTATGCATGAAGATGCAAATCTTTCGTCAAAACTCGCTGCATAGTGGATTTGGAGACACCAATTTGTTGAGCTCGGTGACGAATTGAGATGGATGGAGTTTGAGCGACATCATCACGTACAGCTGCGACATTTTCGGTCGATCGACCTGGTCGAAGGCGCGTTGTTGTCTTTACATCACTAACAGACCGTGTTTCGGCAAATTTATCCATTAATCTCTTTACAGTTGACTCTTTTAGAGCATTATTGGGACCCCAAATTGATCGCAATTTGCGAACTGTAGCCGCAAAACTTTCACCATTTTGGAAAAACAATTTCACAATGAGAATGCGTTGTTCATTCGTGTAGCGCTCCATTTTTACGAACCTCGTACTTTCTACTAGCAAACAGTAACAATTGTTCAAATGTCAAGCAATGACACTTCCAGTGTTGCCACATTTAAAAATTGCGTTCTTGTTGGGACACCCTTTAGTAAAAAACCAAATTAGTTTCAAATTCAAATCTTTTTGTCAGAAAGAACACAAAAAAACATGAATAAAACAAGTCATCGATCCAAAAATATAATAAATTTATTTGCCCATCTATTTTTTCGGTGCATAATAATCAAGTTCAAAGTATCATGCAGCGTGAAACCTACAGCATGAAGTCTCATCGCCAACTGATTGAAATAACTTCTTGTCGGTGTTTATATATGTGAGACACGAGAGAGAGTAAGTAAACGATTCTCTTCAAGTCTCTAGCACGCGAGCCACTTCGCGCCCTACACTGGTCTAGATATAAGGGTAAGACCCTCGCCCATTGCAGACTTTGAATCTCCCGATAGTTCGATGTTGCATGGGTTGGAGTCGACAAACCGTCTATTTAGTTGGTGGTAGACTCGCACACGGTCCCCGGATAGTTAGGGAGTTTTGAAAATATTTGATAGTTTTGGATTTTGCAAAATTTTTCGCTACTCAGATTTTTTTTTTATTATAGTTACTAAAACTTGTTTATTCCAATTTGCAATATGCAAAAAAGCAACACTTATTCCTGTTCATACTTCAAAGTATGATTCAAATTATTCAATTCAATATATGATAGTATACGATACTTGATTCAATCGGTTGGTGTGCGCCCTTCTATAAAGCACCATATCCAAATGAAAACAAATCAGACTATTGGGAGACTAAAAGTTTGCAGTGTGCGAAGGCTTTAAAAGAATTTTGGCCACCAAGAAAGTTTTAAATTAATACTCTAAAAAAACTTTTGATGATGTCAGAATAAAAGATTCTTAAGCTTTAATTCTCTAGTAAAAACTTTTCGTCGATGATACTGTAATGCTGAACTGTAAGCGGGATGTGACAAGAACTTATTTGTCAAGAGTTGTTGGTACATATTCAAAGTTAACGAAACTCTGTCTTTTTTTATGATTAAGTGATAATGTGAAGTCAATTTGTGAAAAGTATTATTTTTCTATTGTTATTTACATAAAGCATAAACAATTATATAAAAAATATAAGATTTTCAAACATCTATTTTAGAACATATAAAATATAAATTATAAAAGACAGAACAGAGACGAATTATGCGGCAATAAATTGAGGATGCGTAAGGGATAAATTAAGTTTGTCACTCCGTTTGAAACACCCATAAAAAGGTGTGGCAGGTATAGAAAAATGCATATATTCCAGATCAGAATCACCAGCGGAGTTAATTTAGGCATGTAATGTCTCTCTATCTGCACGCGGATAACCATCAAATCGATTTTTTGGCTGATCAAAAAGGTCTTTCTGTGAGCAGATGTGTGAGACCTCCCATTGCCATGATGCAGAATAGTTTGTCTCTTCTTCGACTTTTTCTTAATTTCTCCGATGAATTGTGGGAAGCAAATGGGCCAATGGTTGCCACATGACCGGTAATGTCGAAAAAACAGGCAACCATATAACATAACTTTTAGGCATATCTCCTAAACGAGAGTTTGTAGAGTGTTCAAAGTACCATCATTGAAAGGTGTTTGCTTTTATTTGACACAAAACATCATCTTGAAGGAAATATTCAAATTAAATCAATATTCATACAAAGTATATAAGTGTTTAACCAGAATCTGGACTATTGCCGCCCCGGGCAAAATCAAAATTTTTTTCTCTAAGCAATCAAAAAAAAAAAAGGAAAGGAAAAAAGAAACTTAAGCAGGCCAACCATGAATAATTTTTCATCCGAAATTGTAAAATGAAAAATACCTGCATTTAATAAATTCCAAAAAAATCATAAACTTGGGCTTTGATATAAAAACTAACTTTTACAATTACGGGGAAAATCAATTCATGATAGGGATATATTTTTAATATGTCAGTATGCGTATTTACTTATTATTGGACAAATATTATTTTTATTTTCCAAATACAAAATTAATAATTTTATTCAGAATGCTGCACGGACCACTTGCATTTGGGCAAGACTGGTGGCCTGTTCGTCGATATGAATGCGATCTAAAAATTGGTGGTTTGTCAACTGCCTGGTTTGCCAGGTTCAGCACTGTATGTGCGCTATAAAATCCTTGCAAATATACTTGTGTATGTTTTTGTCCTGATTTTTTATAGCTCGTTAGATCAAATGAAATTCTAGATGCTAGATAAATTAAAAATATACTAAAAACAAAATTGAAATCGAATAAGGTCTGACAGACTCATGTTTCAAAGGGAGGGTTAAACAGTTTTTTCAATTTTATTAGAAATCAAGAAATAGAAAGTAATCTTCTAATGTTTTCGATGGATGATAATTCGAATTCTTCGGCATTGCACTTTCAGTGTTCGCTAGATATTTTGCTGCCTATCAGAAGACCAAACATTATCTCAGGCAACAATGCACGAGGTTTGGCTATTCGCAGTGCAAATCAAGCCCCTCATGAACGTACCGAAGCGAATGAAAAGCTTCGAATACGTGCGTCGCGAATTCGTGAAGGACGAACTCGAGAGGAACGTTAAGCACACTCATCAGCTGTATGACTGAGATAGCAGCACAATCGTGATCTGTTTCGTAAAGTTGAATCAAAGTGCTTCCCAAGAATGATAGAAACAAGATAACGCGTTCCGCAGTCCCGTTATCTAATGCTCTCTTTCTCAACTGAGTGTATGACGTCACATGTACTTTTGCTTGACAAAAACGTATGCAAATGTGCGATTTCTTAGGCAAATTGTTGAAATTGAAAATAAATTCTTTCGAAAAAGTAAAGTAAAAATATCTACTCTTCTGCATAAAAATATGAATATTTTCGTATACGAAAAATATGAATTTTTTAAACGTTCAAGATTTTTATCTCCTAAACTATTCGAGACTGACAAAATTTTATTGTACCAGTGGGTTAAGGAGGACCATATTCATATTATAAAAATAAGAGAAAAAATATTTAGGCGTGGGTGTGGGAGTACAATTATTCCAAAGTCTGACAATAGTGCTTGTGACGTCATGCTCTCTCTCTCTCTCAGTTGCGGAACTCGTAATCTGGTTTCTATCATTCTTGAGTGCTTCCTATCATTCGTAATGATCGTGTATGGGAACCACTACATTTACAGATCAATTCTGTCGCGGTAACATTAATCTTGTTACCGTAGAAATTCACCTTTTAGTAACTTGAACACTCTGTTGGTATTCTGCGACCAAGCGTTACCGGTGAATATTGTTACCATCTCGTTAGGTGGTAACAAGCAAAACAGAAGACATTTTTTAGCTTGCATTACAAAAAATTTGCTGGTATTTTGAGTAATTAATTTAATTTTAAAATCCTCAAATCGAAATCGGAGCAAATTAAAATAAAAAACGATGTCAAATTCACTGTTGCTGCTTCTTCAGCAGTTTTCAATGAAAAAATTTATAGCAATTCACTGTGTAATATTTATTAATTTAATTAAATTTAATATATAAATTAAATATAGATAACACCGCAGCTGCGCCGTAGTGCGTGCATATCTTCTGCCAAGGAAAACAAATATTATGTAATAGGTTAACATAATGCAATTAATTCTATGTATTTACTTCTCACTTTCCATTGTTCATATTTCACCACACAAAAGAGCGAGCTTCATTTCAATAAGGTGAGTTTACGACTGTTGACAGCGTTACTGAGTGCACAGATTACCAATGTTGCTGTTACCGGTAACGCACAGAATCGATCTGTTAATGCTTCTGTGTTGTTTTTGTCTTTTTCTCTTGTCTTTGATTTGTTGTTGCGTTTTGTGTTGCTACATAAGACTTTGCTCTCAATTGCTCTCAGCTGGCTCCGCAGCTTGCTCCGTGCCCATAGCTGGTAATGATCAACGGTTTGCGTTAAGTTTTCGTATATGTGACGTAATGTGAAAAAGCTGCGGTTGACTACGAATATGCGAGTTGCGTCGCAAAACGATCTGTCTGCCGAGATTTTCACGAATCAATTGTTGACGATGGGCAATATAAAAGTATCAGTAGTCGTTTCCACCGGATTGATTACTTTCATGGCCAATCTTTCTCTCTTGACGAAAGAGGAACTCATTACGAATGTGTTCCCAAACATCGCCCTGAATTAAGTAAATCACGATTGGTTGAGTGTAAGTGCGATTCTGGCAGCGAAAAGTAAGGTTGATTTGAGTTTCGAAATTCAAACTACAATTGCTGGACAATTACATTCGTTCAAAACAGTTGATTGTGTGACTAATCCAGACGAAGTTTCGACCAATTATCGAGCGAAGTTCACGAATTCATTGAATTTGTTAGGATTATCACAACATAATTTGCGACTAAAGATTGGATCTGTTATCTCAAAATCTCAATCAAGCTAAAGTATGCAAGATTGGTCGTCAAGCAACTCAAGAATAATGCCCCTCAAGCAACAATATTGAAAGGCAAATTGAAGGGAGAGAAAGTTTTGATTTCAACCGATTTACCTGTCGTGTTCAAAGGAATTAAATTTTCTGGCTCGCCTTGCACTCGCCATGATAATCTATAAATCTCATGGCCAATCTTTGGAACTGTGTGATATTAATCTCGAATTCCCATGCTTCTTGCATGGCCAGTAATATGTGGCATGTTCGCGTGTTGGAAAGAAAGCCTTCTTCTTGGTTTTTATTTACGTGACGGACGAAAAAATTAAGAACTTAGTCTACCACAAAGCATTGAATTGACCTAATATGTGACTCCCTCAACCTCCTTTCATTCCGTGTAGAGGATATTGAATTCAATTGAATTCGAACAGTGTTTCATTCAATCAATAATTCAAATTCGAGTGGCGTCATCTGCTATTGTTTGCGAATGTTCGACCAAACAAGATAGTTTCGGGTGAATCGAGAATGTTTGAAATTATTTTAATCAAAAAATCTCTTTTGGACGGGAAGAAGTTCGCCGGGTACGCTTGTTTGAAATAAATTTTGAATGGTGACATTCTGATTTTAATAAAAAGAAAGAGATAAGTAATGGAATAAAATAAAAAAATTTCAAAAATGTCTCAAACAATAACTTGCATATTTCATTTCCCTGTATATCGATGTTCTTTTTCTGCTATTTCCATGCTGCTAGCATTAAGATATTTATTCCTTCTTGACAATCCTTGTTTTTTTTCTTTGGAATTTTTGGCTATTTCTTTAGCAATGTTTACGTTCTTGATATTGACTGTAGTCTTTATGGTGTTGTTTGTTAAAGTGCTTCTGTATTTCTTGTCACTGAGAAAGTTTTTCCCTTTTTTGTAAAGTTTCGTCAAGTTTTGTGGTTCTAATATTTTAATCTTCTATATTGAGCTAAGATTTAATTTTGTAAAGTATTTCTTACAAAAGTTTTGCACACGTGTGGTCAACTTTAGGGGACTTTCATTGCAATGAATGTGTTTGCTATGAGTATCTCGATAAAATTTGTGAGTTTTTGTTTTTTTTTCTTTGGTCGTTGTTGATTGTTGTGGTTTGTGTGTGCTTTTGTCTGAGTTTGCTGTGGATTTTGTAGGGGTTTATCCTTTGGGGACAAAATATTTTGGCTACAAGTTTTCTACCCATTGCATGTGTGCAAAATTGGTGAAGAGGGATTTTAAGTCAGTTATAGGAGTTAAAAATATATTTCCTTCCTTGCTGCTGAGGTCTTTGAGGAGAAATATTTTCTGATATTTAATTTCTCCTCATTTATTTGGAGTCAGTTGGAGTGGTTATACATGTAAAAGGTCTTTCAACAAGAAGTATTATTTTAAAATTCCCACTATTTTTTCAGCTGGCAATATACTACTGTCATTCCATGACATTTGACAAACTAGGAGATTTTCATGGATTGATACATACTCACACAACGCACTGAAAAAGTGAAAATTCACTAGAAAAACGGTGAAAAAAAAACGTGAACACGATTCGTAAAGTTCGTACTGTTTCATAAAGCGCATTCCAGCTGTAGTGAAATGAATTGATAAATTCGAACGTTTCGGACAAGTAACGACCTCGAGCTCGTTGGAATAGGTCAACTGAAAATATTACAGCTGTAGCTGAGAGTGTGGCTAAAAACCCAGGTTTGTCCATTTCAAGACGAACACAGAAATTGCGCCTATCCACAGCCACTTTGCACCGTATTATGTATAAAGATCTTGACCTACATGCTTATAAGATACAGTTGACACAAGCATTGAAGCCTTTGAACATGGAAAAAGCCGCACATTTGCTGATTATAATAATAATAATAAACTGGCCATTTCAGACCTTGAAAGGTCTTTGACTGAACTTCTTAAGATCAAATTGTATTGTGCGTGTTATTAAATGTTTGAACACAATTGATCGAGAACTGGACCTACTAGTTTTATGCCGACACCGAAAGACTAATGTGCATGTTCTCAAGAAGCTTTACATGGCATTATTCACTCTCTTAGGCTTGCAATTGTCTGCAGAGAGGTGACGGCTGAACAGAAAAATTCAATTGAAAGAACTTTTTGTCAGGTGGAAATGAACCAGGGTTCTCTTGCGTATGGTGACCCACACACTCTACCCCCTGCGCCACGGCCACCACTTAGTCAGCTAGGTCAACTGTAAATATCGTAGCTGTAGCTGAGAATGTGATTGAAACCCAATGTCCATTCCGAGACGATCACAGTAATTGGGCCCATCCACAGCCACTTTGCACCGTATTTTGTATAATCTTGGTCTTTATGTTTATAAGCTGTAGTTGGTACAAGAATTGAAGCTTTTAGAACATTGAACAATTTCGTACATTCGCTGAATGAGTCCTGGAAATGCATGAACAAGATCATGATTTTTCAAACAAAACTATTCTGAGTGTTGAGGCTCATTTTCATTTGTCTGGGTACGTGAATAAGCAAAACTGTCGCATCTGTGGCTCTGAAAACTCGAGAGAAATAGAAACAGAACAACCTATCCATCCATAACGACTGACAGTTTAAAGCAGTTTATGGAGTGGTGGTATCATTGAGCCATATTTTTTCAAAAATAATGTTATTGCGGCTGTTTCAGTGAATAAATTGCGTTACGGAACGATGTCAACTGACTTTTGTTTTTTGACCTGAAATTGTTGCTATGACAGTGGACGACGTTTATTTTAAGCAGAACTATGCCACATGCCTTTAAATGTTTACCATAGACACCTGCCTGTTCGGCTTAATTTTACGTTGCCACTTGGCAAGGAGTCTAGGTTTATGGAATTGACGCCCAATAAATAGATCTTCAGTACGTTAATACCATGCTAATGCTGTACACTAACGTCAATCCAACCATCTCCTGGGCGTCAGTTCTATGACTCCAGACGCGACTAAGGCCCTGTCATAGTAGTTTCAACACCGGATACACACCACACTTAAGAGTATATTTAAATAAATAATTGTACTGTATGGATCCAATATTATGTAAGTAAGTAACCAATATTATGACGCAACAGTACCAATTATGAATGATTAATTAGTTGGGTTACCATCCACATTTAATGGTGGAAACCGAGACCCATCTAACATCTCCGACAATATGTAGGCATTGCCACCCTGTTTTAGAATTGCGCAACTCCACTCCGACCAATGTAGGTCTGCTCGCGACATTAACCCGAATAGGCCGAGAATAGTTAAGGTTTTTAAATGGATGGAAAGGTTTTTACTTCCCAAAAAGAACTTCTCGCAACACACAACTGACTTGTTGCTTTGCAAAATAGAAAATATATGTGTGTATGTTGCAAAAAAAATGTTTTCCCGTTATATTTTTAAATAGCCCGATTGCTACGGTGCTTTAATTGTAACTTTATGTTGCGTTACCATAAGGGTGCGCCCGGTCAATTTGGCTTAAGCTACCACAACCAGCACGATACTTCCCAAAGGGCCAGCCCTGCGATAGTCTCCTGGGCAAAAGGGATTTAACTCGACATAGCAATTACACCCACTGACACATATTACATATCACACTTGACTGGTGACAAAAGTCACCGCTATTGGATATGGTACCTCGCATATCGCACATG